>MU228555.1:1328537-1349083 GCA_018584345.1 Thuja plicata | reverse complement strand
TCTAATGTAATATCAGATAGCATTCACACAATGAAATAAATAACTCATAACACAAGAACTTGGTAACCCAGAAACCCAAATAGGTAAAACTGGGGTGGGGATGACACCCACAAAATTCTCCACTACTACAGTAATAAAGTGTGTCTGTTAAGGCTACAAAAGCTGATTACAAAATGCAATCTACCCTATTAAAGGTCTACCCAGTTAAGAGATAAAGATCATTACAATCTACCCTGTGAAAGGATTTCAACTTACAATAAAGTAAATACTCTGTTAGGAGATTTAGAAAGGTCTGATAGAACCACTCTGTTAAGAAATTTTCACCTGATACAATGATTAGAATGTCTCAAGTATTGATCCTTCATTATGCACTCAGATGCTGATGACAAGTCTCCTCTTTCCAGTACCTTCTATGATCTCACAATCTGATATAACTTTACTCTATTGTTCACTGTGTTGTCGCTCTGCTTGATCTCTGCTTCTTATCAAAATAACCCTCTGTGCATTTCACTTCAAAATGTAGTCACCACACACTTCTTCTTCTCTCTTCTTGCACACACACACAATAGGGATTAGAAGCAATCTAATATATCCGTTCAAGTTTGATAGCGAGATCTAGATCAATGATCAAGATCTAATACCCATACCTTAATGGTATTACAATTAATGTACACAATAGATCATGCATAGGATAAAACAATTAAATGCATAACTCCATAGAAGAATATTAAATGCATACATAAGTCAGCCCAAAAAGCTTATAGAAGTTGGCCTGATCACTTATCCTCAAAGTTTGAATCATTCCAGACATGTATACAAAAACTATTCTACTCGGCACTTGACTTCTTTTTCGCTCGGCACTTAACATCTCTGTATCCTACTCGGATCAGCAATGTAACTCAGATTGGCAATGTAACTCAGATTGGCAATGTAACTAGGCTCGGCAATGTAACTAGGCAAACTGAATACTGCTCGACAATGTTGCTCGGCCTTGCATAGTTTTAGCTCAACCACAGTGATAGCCAACTAAAACTGCCTAAGTGAATGACTAAGTGTTGGTCACTAATCATCAACAGAACTTAGAGATTAACAAATCCCTCATACTGATAGAAGGCTCTTTCTTGATAGAAGTCAATTATGTCAACAAGGCATGCTCATCTTCAATAGTTTTAAATCTTCTTTCAAAAGTAGCTCTCATAGAAGCCCAATGTGTGATAGAAGAATTGGGTAAGTGATGGAACCAATCAGCAACACCTTCAACAAGGGTTTCAATGAATAATCTGATGGCCACATCTTCTTCTCATACTGCTAAGATATTAACTGAGGCAAAGAATACAACAATGTGCTCATCTTTATATACTTTCCCATCTCTGGAGAATTTGGGGAAATTATTTATTTGAACCTGAGGGAAGGGGATTATATGATGCTAATTGCAGTGGTCCAACTGCAGTGGCCCAAGGGACTACCATAACTAATTGAGGTAGATAAGGTGTTAGATTGACAATAGGAGGAGAAACCACTCTGTGCAAGGTTAACACTTGGCAAGTGGTAGACAAAAGAGTAGATTGTTTGGGAGGTGAAGGAGGTCTTCTCTTTCTCTTGGCAGTTCTATTTCCTTGATGAAGTACTTCAAGTAGAGAAAAATTAATATCCACAAGTCTCTCAAAGATCGGGTCTATACTACCTTCCTTTTTTGCACTCCTAAGAAATCTTTTAGGCTCCAGGGCTTCAACTAATTCTGCCGTCTAGCTTCACGCTCTACTTCATATTGTTCCCTTCTTAGATTTATCCTTAGGATGGTGCTCTCAAGCACTTCTACTCTAGCTTCTTCTTGTTCGAGCACTTGGCTGGCATTCCTATAGTGTTTAGTGTTTCTTCTGTATCTCCAGATAAAAGTATTCAGTGAGGAAATGAGATCCTCTTGATCGTCTTGGAAACCAAGATTTGGTTGGAGCACAAGAATTATGTTTTCATGGGGAAGCACCATCTTTCCTCATGGTATTGCTTCTGTTATAATGACCATTTGTTTCCCCAGCAGAGTCACCAAAAATCTATTGGTAAACAGATTGTTCTTCTTCACTTTAACTCCAAAATACCCAAATATTAAAGAATCAATCAAATACAACAGTTGGGAAATGCAAATGAATAACTAATTTCCCACTAAATTTAAGGTACAACTCCCTTAAATAAATGATTTTCAATGAATATGAATCTTTCCTAATCTAATAGGGGTATTTTCTTAACCTGAGAACATAAGAGGTAAACCAATCTAGGCCTAGACAGGAACTAGCTCAGGCATATTAAATTCAACTAAAACTAACCAATCTGGAGATCTTAGTAATCATACGAGCTCTAAAAACTTGTAATGAAATGATAGATAATGAAGATGCAAATGAAAAACTAAAGATTAATGATAAAGAAACAATGAGTCGATCAATTTCATAGGAACATCTCCCAAACATAGAATAACACTAGATTTCCCTCTGGTTAACTGTATCTAATCATAATACGGAACTTTGGTTCAATCATAAATTGTAAATCTAATTTCAAGGAAACATTCAAATCAATAGAAAGATAAATGCAATGCAATAGAACAGTTAAAGCAATGGTATTTAGACATACACACATTTGATTCAGCAAAATGCCATTCTTCACACCAAAATTTAGCCGACCGTTTATTGATTTTGGAAATAGTACATATAGAGTTCCAGCGTTGGACCGTTACAAAAAGGGGTAACCAAAATGGTTCAACTTCTCTAACCAGAAATGATAAACAAAGGTTTATCCATTACAATATTTATCAAAATTTAGGACAAGAAGGAATCTATATATGCTTCAGATTTCTTCTCCTTGTCTAATTTAGCCCTATAGGCGATGACAACTGTAATGATTGGGATGAGCTCTTTGTGCCTATTGATGTGGACATTGGTATATTTGATGAGCCACCAGGAATGATCTTTGGACAAAACTTTGATAGTGTCTAACCAATCCTTCAGCTCCTCCATAGCCTTGTAGATACACCCACTCAATTGCTGAAGATCTGGTACTTTATCCAGGCGAGAAGAAGACTACTCTGCTAGTTTGTCCACATATTCTGAGAAGGATTTATGCATGTTGGTCACTCCAATAATTTCCTTTCCATGGCCACTTGTTTGTGATTCTGTGTGGAGGCCTTGAAGGAGTTTAAAATTTCTATTTTTCTCCTCTTTGATTTTGACATCTATCTATTGCAACCTTGCTTCGGCTTGGATGATCATCTCAATCTTAAATTCCAGACTTTGGAGCCATTCAATCAAAGCCTCATCTCCTTTCTACAAGATCTTGGCCTTTATTGCCTCCTTTGTCTTCATCTTCACTGCTACATGCAACATTACTATGCATTCTTGACACTTCACTCTTTCCGCCGTGAGAGTCTGCAAGTTCTGGTCAATGTTATTTCTAGCCTTCCAACTTTAGGAGAGTTTAACCTAACTACTCAACAACTACAAGCCCTTTGGACCTGAGTCTCTCATTATAGTTCCTACCAATTTGCCCAAAATGCCTATCCTCTCGCAACTTGGCAATGATATCTTGATTCTCTACAACATTGGGATCAAAAGTGATTTGATCACTGGGAACACTAGCGATCAGAGTGATGAGCTACCTGAGGAAATTTGTCAACTCACTAACTTATGCTTTGAGTTGCACTTTAGCATTCTTGAGCTCTTCGAGCTCTTCTTCAATCACTACATTGGTAGACTTCCACCAATCCACCTTGGTATCATGATGGGCCAACCCCATATCGAATGACTGCAAATGAAAATAAGAGGCAGTCATGTCCTTGAATTTACCCTCCTTCGTAGGCTTGGCTACTTCCATAGTGAAATGCCCAGTTTCAGGATCTTAGCCTAGTGTAGACATTGTCTTGACTTTATTCACTTTACTCACAGTGGTGTTGTGTTGTAAGGCCTGTGAAAGGGTATCTTTGTTGGATGTCCCTTCCTCTACTCTCTTCCTCTTTCATTCTAGAGTGTTTTCTATCCAAGATTTAGCACTAGTAACTTTGGAAGCAGAGACCTGTTCTTCTATGAACAACTTCCTGCTGACTGGAGGAGTAGATTTGGGTCTGGAAGTAAATGGGTTCACCAAAGTAGGAGAAGAGGAGACTAATTTAACAACTTGAGAAGCTTTTTTTTTCTTCCCCACCCCCTCATCTGATTCTATAGCTGAAGTACTAGAGCTATCTTCACCCACCTCTACTATAGTAGGGGATCCTCGCCTTGGAGTATCTTAAGTCAAGGTGTCGACTTGTGTGTCTACAACACTAGCCTTAACTGATTGCTTGGGTCCTGTACCTTTAGTGAGCTCATCTGTAGACTTGGCTGGGTCCTTAGAGACTACTTCTTCAGTTGAGACGATGTCTAGAAGGGGGCCCTCTCCACATGTCTTCTCTAGTGGGATCTCTTTCTCAGGAGGTTCATCGCCTCCACCCAATGGCTGAACTAATCCTTTAGCCATATTTGAGGTTGTTGCTGAGGATGTTGTGGGAACATTCTAAGTATCCTTTCTAGGAGTTCATTGAGAAGGAGGCTTCCTCTTTGACCTCTTCCTTCTACCCGTCGTCCACTTGGACCACTTCTCCGTCATTTTGTAGATCACACCCATCAAGGTCTGCAAGTCGTTAATGACTTGACCTAGCATGGGTTCTGAACTTATAGGGAGGGGCTTTATCTTTTCTAAATATGTATTATCAGACATATGCTGGCCACCATCTTCCAACCCTTCAACTGCAATGTTAACTTTGAACTTTTTGATTTGTTTAATAGTTAACCTTGCGTAGAATCTTTCTCTTCTTTCTAAGTCATCCTTGCAATTGGCCCAATAGTCTTGAATATTATCAATGTGATGGATAGCATGACTCATTTGCAGTTGATCTATGGCATAATTCACAGGATCATACTGTGGCCTCAGAACATCATATGTCTCCAATTGGAACCTTTTTGACAATTTTTTTAGAACATTCTTTGCCTCCGACTAGGATGCACAAATGTAAGATCCAATGGTCATTGGGAAATCATAGCCTTTCTTCTTAGCATCAACATAGATTATATTCACTTGGACTACTTGCCTCATTACTTCAACTAGCATGATCATGTCATCATGATATCTGGGCAGCTTCAAAGGGAAGTCATCAAATCCTGCAAGACGAATATATGAGAAATCTAAAAATTGAATAAAGTAGTACTGAAATTGGCTTATAAACACCATGGATTCAGAAGAAAATCTCCTTTCTAGGAAACCCTGTAGCTCCCTGCATAGTCTCATTGTGAATGAATCATTAAATTTGAGATACTCAACATAACTATTATGTAATTGCAAACAGGGGAAGAATTCACAACTCTAAATATCTTCTAGAAATTCTTCTAATCTAGGAAGCCTTGGCCAAATTTGAATTATGGTGAATATACATAATAAGATTGAAGACATATAGAACTCATTCTAATGTTTATCTCTACTTAGGGTATTGGAGATATTTTTGCTTACCATAAGGGCCCAATCAATGAAATGGTGTTGAGAGCAGATCACTTGGACTAAGAAGAAATGATGCTCAACAAAAATGTAGTGCGTTGCTGTCACCTTTGATACTGTGGAGCAGTACCAAGATATCTACAATTTCTAGCTTCAGGTTCATGCCGTATAATGTTTTAGGAAACTTGGCACTCCTTAGCTCTTGAAACCATGACTTCATTATTTCCTTCTTCCACACCGCCTTCTTTGCTCCATACTCGGTAACCGCCTGACTATAGGTCATCTCTAAATATTCAGCCTACTCTGGAATGCGTAGGGAGTTCTAGATGGAGTCTCAATCAATGGAGAGTAGCACCATGTCATTGGGCAGGAGAATTTGCTTAGTATCCAGATTATATCAAGCTATACATTCTCGAACAAGCTCTAGCGCTTGAACTGCAACGGGAAAACTAGCGGCTTCAACCAATCCACTCTCCTTTAGTTTTTTGGTAACATGATGCATTTGGTCTGCCCCCAATCTATTATGGAAGCTCTGCATATCAAATAACTTTAGAGAGGTGTTTGATATTTTATGCCAGTCAGAAGTGATGCTGTTCATCCCATCGAATCCCGTAAACTTAGTGGCCATGCTTTGATTGATTTTGACTTAGGAATTAGGGATGTCTCTTAGGAATGTAAGAGAAGAGAAAAAATATTTCTAAGAGCTTCAAGTTTAGACAATTCATCAAACAGATGGTAGTTCCTATTTGCAAGATTTCACTGATCTTATAACTTTTGAATTCTTACCATTTAACGGCCAACTTCCCATGCCACACGAATTAAAAGATTAAAGTATTAATGAAAAAGTCTGTTATGAAGTAAAATTACTTTATTTGAATTAATTAATTTACCCCTATGGGCCATTAAGAAACATCTTTTCAATTTAGATAACCGTAACGATAAATTTTTGGAGGTGGCAGAGAATTACTTCTCCAGTTCCCTTTTGTGCGGGGAAATACTTTTGGAGTGTTCTGTACCCAAAAATCTGCTAAGGGGGAATTTTAGCCTATTGAGATGCTAAAATGATGTGTGTTGATTTCACCAGCTTCTTTATACCTTGAATCTCTTATGAGATAGATTCTTCTTCAAGACTCTTCCATTTTAATGGCTTGGCAGAAAATGTACTCTGCAGGTTGAAACCCACCTGTTGGAGTAGTGGGGAAGCCATTTTACACTTTTCTACCAATAAGCTTGCGTCTTGGATTCTTCTTCATTTAATCTTTCCTTTTGGCCCAAATAGATGCATTTTGAATGCAACAATCTTTCTAGCCCCCAAATTATCCACTTTCAAACTTTACTGGCTGCTGAAACATTTGGAATTACTCACCGTGGAGAACACACTCTATAGGTGATTTTCCGCCAAGGAGAAGCCTGAAACCAATTTTCCACCAATGCTGCAAAATGAAGTGCCAACGCTAAAGACTTCGAATGTAAATAGAACCAATGTTAGAAATATCTAAAAAATGAACTTTACCAGATTTGGGAACTTAACCTACCTGATGAAACATGATCTTGAATACAAATTCCCTCTAGCTTACAAAAGAGAATTCAAATTGGGGAAATCCAATAAAGGCCTCCTAGCTTAATGGGAAAAATAGACTTATACCCAAGACTCTCATGAAGATCTCAAGACCAATGATACACACTAAAATTCCATTTTCAACCCAAGGTATGTAGGACAAAAATGGGGCAACAATAAAGAGTCAGCCTAACTCTTCTCTAAGGTCTATCTTCTAAGGTGAATCTTAAGTAAGTCACTAAGAAATTCACTTCCTCCCAAAAACCCAGTTCTTATCAACAAGTTACTCTTCCACACTCGGTGAACCTACAAGAATAGATTCATCCTGGCTAAACTGACTCATTCAGCCAATACACTCATAATCTTCTTCACTTTCTTCCCTAGACAGACTATTACTGAGCTCACCTAGGGTAAGAACTCCAAAATCATGACTAGCATTTCTCCTACCACAAGAAAAGAAAGGAAAAGAAAAGTATGTATTGGGGCTCCTCTCAAATTCCATCTAGACACATGGTTCTCACCATGGATTCAAGAATCTCGAGGAGCCATTCAATATTTATAACCCATAACGGGCCAGAAACTTACAACTTACAAAATGAGAGCGAAGGACTAAACTCCTTGCACAAAAAATAAACAACAACCACTAAATAGAAAACCTACAACTTTTCATTAACTAGAAAAATAAGAAAACTATACAAAATGTATCCAACTCTTTCAATCCGCTCTGTCAATATCATTTTCCAAATCCCTCAAAATGAAGGCTTGGAAGATCTTTTTATATTCTTCCCATCGTTGGAACAACTTTAACTACCCACTCAAGTTGAAAGCATCTTTTCAGGAACCATTACAACTGACCATACTATCCACCAAAGACAAGATCCACTTTTCTTGGGCCATTATAATTGAATTCATCAAGCAACAATAGTACATACCGAGCATTGGTACTGAATACCATTAGTACCGAGAAACATCATTACCGAGCATCAAAAAAACATGCAGAGTACTTCAATACATACTGAGAAACATATCTAAGGTTCCTACTGCCTTGGTTGGATTTCTAGAGGATTAAAAACTAGCTTAGCACACACAACTAAACTAAAAAAAGGAAACTAAGCAACTAGAGTGTTAATTCACCAATCTGACCCATTTTGTACTCGGTCATTACAAGAGTGAATGAACAAACATTTTACAAACCAACTTAAACAAATCCAAAATGTTCCTAAGGGATTTTAACCCTAAGTTCTGTAGGTGCTCTTGCACCATACTCCCCCAAATCAGAGAAATAAACTTCCAGGTGATTGGATCAAGTTAGGGTCGATGCCTAACATCTTGAACTCCGTCTCTTGCACCCATGTAGCTAAGGAACTATCTTGTCCTTTCCATTTGACCAAGTGTTCCATGTAGGTTTTGTTCTAGTCTTCTTAGCAATTCTTGAATTCAGAATCTTCTCTGCCTTTGGCTTTAGAGTAACTGGAAGTTTCAGTGCTTTGAGATCCTCTATATCTACTGCTAAATCAAGAAATCCTTCTGGAATTGGTCCCTTCTAGGACACAAGATCTGCCACATTAAAAACTGGAGATAACCCTATGTCAGTAGGAAGATCAACTTTGTAAGCATTAGAATCATACTTTGCCAAAACTATACAAGGGACTATCTTCCTCATCTGAAGCTTACTTGGGACACTTTTTTGCAGTCTTTCTTTGTTTAGGTGCACCATGACCAAATATCCAACTTGTAAATGAACATCTCTTTTCTTTTCATCTACCTTCTACTTGGTGTGAGTTGTATTCTCCACTAATGTATTCTTCATAGTATCATGGACTTATTTCATAGATTGAGCAAAATATTCAGCATAAAAACTCTTCTCTGCATTGCTTCCAAGATCCCTGAGTTCACATATACCCCTGGGATGAATCCCACACACTATTTCAAAAGGGCTCTTTCCAGTGGATCTATTGACTGTATCATTATAAGCAAATTTTGCTTGAGCAAGTAACTGATCCCATGATTGTCTATATTCCTTTGTGAGACATCTCAAAATATTTCCTAAGCTTTGGTTCACCACTTCAGTCTCACCATTGGTCTGTGGATGATATGCCGAGCTAAAGAAAAGATTTGTATCAAGCTTCTGCCATAAGGTTTTCCAAAAATGACTCATAAACTTAGAGTCCCTGTCTGATACAATACTCAAGGGTAATCCATGTATCCTTACTAATTCTCTAAAGAAGAGATGTGCTATATAGCATGCATCATGAGTAGTTTTGTATGGCACAAAGTGAGCCATCTTGCTGAATCTATCCACAATCACAAAAATACTGTCCATTCCTAGCTTGGTCTTGGGAAGTCCAACCACAAAATCAATATTGAGGCACTCCCAAGGTCTATTTGGGATTGGAAGTTGTTGATACAATCCTTTATTAGATGAAGTCCCCTTAGCCTTTTGACAGACTATACAAGTCTCTACATACTTCTGGACATCCCTACTCATTCTTGGCCAATAATAGTACCTCTGTACTAAATCTAGAGTTTTATGCACTCCAAAATGTCCAATTAATGAACCATTATGCCTCTCTTGCATTAAATTCTCCCTCATCAAACCTTTCGGTACACATATTTGTCCTCCCTTAAATAGGATAATTTCTTGGAGAGTGAAATCATAATACTCACTATGAAAGTGGTTTTGAAAATCTTGACATACCTTATAGGCTGCTGAAAATTCCTCATCTGTTGGATACAGATCCTTGAAGATTTCTATGCCAATGCTTCTTAACTGAATTTCTTGCACTGTGAGCAATATTCTACTCAATGCATCTTCCACCTTATTTTGAACTCCTTTCTTGTGCTTGATGGTGAAGGTATAGGCTTGGATATATTCCACCCACTTCATATGCTTATGGCTTAGTTTATCCTGTGAATTCAGAAAACTTAAAGCCTGATTGTCGGTAAAGACTAAAAATTCTTTAGGAAGGAGATAATGTCTCCACTTCTTTAGTGTTTGTACCAATGCATATAATTCTAAATTATATGATGAATATTTCTTCTTTGCATCACCAATTTTTTCACTATGAAAAGCTACTGGTTTTCCCTCTTGACTCAAAACTGCACCTATGGAAATATTACTGGCATCACATTCCACAGTAAAAAACTTGTCAAAAATGTGAAGTGTTAGTATAGGTTGAGTTTCTATTCTTCTTTTCAAATTCTCAAATCCCTTGTCAGCCTACTCATTCCATTGGAACTTGGCTTTCATACCTCCTTTTATGGTATCCAAAACAGGTGCGCTGATTTCACTAAATTGTCTGACAAAATTCCTGTATAACTGTTCTAAGCCATGGAAGCTTCTTACTTCTATGGCTGAATTAGGTGCAGGCCAATTAAATATTTCTTCCAGCTTGCTGATATCCATCTTCAAGTTACCCTCTGAGATAACAAAACCCAAGTATATTAACTCTTGTTTCATGAGCTCACTCTTTTCTAAGTTGATTGTCAACTTCTCCTCATGCAGTCTTTGCATTACCATTTGTAGATGTCTAAGATGATCCTCGGTTACACTGAACACTAAAATGTCATCTAAGTACACCACAACCCATTTTCCAATCAAGTCCTTCAACACTTCATTCATTAACCTCATAAATGTGCTTGGGGCATTGGATAACGCAAAAGCCATAACAAGACACTCATATAGTCCCCCGGTAGTCTTAAAAGAAGTTTTCCACTCATCTCCACCTTTTATTCTTATGATGATACCCACTCTTAAGATCTATTTTGGAGAAATACTTAGCTCCACCGATACAATCCATTAAACCTTCTATCCTAGGTATTGGGAGTCTATATTAGATAGTAATCTTGTTTTTGACCCTGGAATCAGTACACAAACTTTAAGTACCACCCTTCTTTGGGGTTAGGACTGTGGGAACAACACATGGACTTATGCTCTTTCTAATCAACCCTTGATCTAGTAGCTCTTGAATTTGGCTAGCAATTTGTGCATTCTGTTGTGGGGTCATTTTATAAGTAGCTTTGTTTGGAAGTGAGGCTCCTGGGATGAAGTCAATCTGATGACTAATAGACCTCTTAGGTGGTAGGTTATATGGTTGACCATCACTAACTATAGCTTGATATTGAGTTAACAACTCCTTGATTTCTAAGGGTAACTCTTCCTTCTTATTTCTCTTTTCATCCTTTACTTTAGAACCAAAGAAAATCCCACTCCATCTCCTTCCTCTAGTGTTGTCAAGAATTATTTCTCTCCTACCAATAGTATGTTAGGATCCCCTTCTTCACTTCACCTTCTTCCAAGATCGACTGTATCTTGAAAGTCACTCTATCTTTCCTAAAGGAATATGAGTTTTTAGCTCCATCATGTACTACAGATCTGTCAAACTGCCAAGGTCTACCTAACAATAGATGACAAGCATCCATGGGTAGGACATCACACAAAACTTGGTCCTTATACCTTCCTATGGAAAATTCCACCCAAACTTTCTCATTAACTAGTACATGTTGATCTTTGTTCAACCAAGTAACTCTATAAGGGTTAGTATAATGAGGAATATTTTTCAAATTTAACTTTTCAATAACTTCCATAGAAACTATGTTATAAGTAGAACCAGAATCTATGATAACTTTACAAACCTTACTGAGTACCTTTCATTTGACTCAAAACAAAGATCTTCTTTGGCTTGGCTCTTCTTTGATGGGCTCTTTGAGGAGTGCTCTGCAAATCATCAAATTCTCCCCTATCTCAAAATCTAGGGCAAATTTTGATGTATTTTTTCTAGAAGAGTCTTCTCACACATAATTGATTCTTTTCTCTCCTCCTTGTGATGTAGAACCCTTCTTAGGAAACCTATAGGAAGGATGCCAAAACTATTGATAGTTAAAGCACTTCATTGAAGAGAAATACGATCCTCTTTCCTGGTTATTGGTCCTTCCTCTTGAACTATTATTTGAACCTATTCCTTGGTTGTAACCACCTCTTGTGTTAGTGAATTCTCCTTGATTCTCAATGTGTTTGGACTCACTCTAATTTCTAGCCTCAAAATTCCTTCCTCCAAATCCTCATCTTTGACTTCTATTGTCTCTTCCTCTTCCCTACTGTTTTAATCTTGTTTATTTTTGAAGTTCTCTTCTACCTTAAGAGATAGCTAATAGCATTGATCTACTGTCTTGGGACTTAAGAGACTAATTTCCTCTTAGACATTCCACTTGAGACCGTTCAGATACCTAGCCACTTTTAGGTTCTCCTCTTCCATTACATGCAACCTTAAGCATAACTTGTGAAACTCTTCTGTATAGGTACTGACCTCTAAGTCTTTCTGTCTTAGATTCTGTCATTTCTTGTGCAACTACACTTCATAATCATCAAGAAGGTAAATTTACCTCATTTTTGTCACCATACCTTTCCAACTAGTTATAGGATTCTTTCCTTCTTTGGTCCTTTCATCTTGGAGAAACTTCCACCAAGTGAGAGTAGTCCCTCTCAATCTTGTCTTGGCTATTCTAACCTTCTGAGCTTCAATCACATTATCACAATCAAAGTGATTCTCAAGAGCTTCTATCCACTCCATGACTACTTTTGGTTCCATCTTTCCACTAAACAAAGGCATGCCTTCCAAGGACTTACCACTCATTACTTTCAAATCTGTCAAGAATGGCTCTTCTTGAAGAATAGGGTTTGGCTCTGGTATTATTTCTTCCTTGACCACTAACTTACCCTTTCCATTAGATTATCTCATTAGTTCAATGACTGTTGTAGTCCTAAGCTACACTTCTAACTTAGTTTCCATTTCAGCCAACTATTCTTTCAAGAGTCTATTCTCCTCTTTCTTCTCTTCTACATCCTTTGCCATTTCAGTGTTGGTCACCATTTTGAATGAATCTATAGACTCTTCTGAAGATAACACCCAAACAACACAAGCCCAATCTTTAGGATCTGATAAAAATCTAATGGTAGACTCGGTTCCTTCTCTACAAAGTCAACCTGAATCTGATCTAAGGTCTCTCTTCTAGACCTCCTGGGGTACTTTCAAATCCTAATTTGAAGTAAGCCACTAAGAAATTTACTTCCTCCCAAAAACCCAGTTCCCATCAACAAGTTACTCTTCCACTCTCAGTGAACCTACATAAATAGATTCATCTTGGATAAACTGACTCGTTTAGCCAATACACTCATAAGATTTTTTAGTTTCTTCCCTAGCCAGACTATTATTGAGCTCACCTAGGGTAAGAACTCCAAAATCATGACTAACATTTCTCCTACCACAAACAAAGAAAAGAAAAATATGTACAAGGGCTCCTATCGAATTCCATCTAGACACATGGTTCTCACCATGGATTCAAGAATCTTGAGGAGACATTCAGTATTTATAACCCAGAATGGGCCAAAAAATTACAACTTACAAAATAAAAGCAAAGGACTAAACTACTTGTACACAGAATAAACAAAAACCACTAAACACACAACCTGCAACTTTTCATTAACTGGAAAATAAGAAAACTATACAAAATGTATCCAACTCTTTCAACCTGTTCTGTCAATCTCATTTTCTAACTCCCTCAAAATGAAATCTTGGAAGATATTTTTATATTCTTCCCATAATTGAACAACTTTAATTGCCCACTCAAGTCAAAAGCATCTTTTCAGGAACCATTACAACTAACCATACTTTCCACTAAAGACAAGATCTTCTTTTCCTGGGCCATTGTAACTGAATTCACCAAGAAATAGTAGTGCATACTGAGCACCAGTACTAAGTACCATTAGTACCAAGAAACATCATTACCGAGCATGGATATTGTCGAGCACCAATATTATCGAGCATCCATATTACCGAGCACCATTATTATCGAGCACCATCATTACCAAGCATCAGTACTGAACATCAACAACACATGCCGAGTACTTTAGTACATACTAAAAAAATTATCTAAGGTTCCTAATGCCTTGGTTGGATTTCCAGAGGCTTACAAACTACCTTAGCACACACAACTAAAAACAAGAAACTAAGAAACTAGAATTTTTATTCACCAATCTGACCCATTTTGCACTCGGTCATTACAAGAGTGAATGCACAAACACTTTACAAACCAAATTAAACAAATATAAAATTTTACTAAGGTATTTTAACCCTAAGTTCTCTAGGTGCTCCTCTACCATTAAATGTTCTGTGCAGAATTTTTAGCAGTGTCTTATTAGAAGCTTCAACCTGGCCATTACCTTGAGGGTATTAAATTGAGGACCAATGTTGTTTAATCTTGAATTGTTTACGTAACTGCTTGAGATCCATGTTTTTGATTTTCCCTCCATTATCAATAACTATAGAGGAAGGAATGTTGTAGCGACAAATGATATGATTGAGGATGAACAAAGACACTTGTTTCCCAGTAGCAATCGAAAGAGGAACAACCTCAACCCACTTTGTAAAATATGCTATTGCAGTAATGATAAACTTGTGTCCACTAGATGAGTTAGGATGTATTTGAACCACCAAATAAAAATCGCAATGCTGAAAAGGCCAATGTGTAACAAATGGAATAAGTTCCCTTCCTAGAACATGGATCAAATTACCATGCATCTGACACTTCTTACAAGACCTAGCGTAACACACAACATCTCTATGCATATTAGGCCAATAATAACCAGCCCTCAGTAGCTTTTGAGATAGCGTAAGACCATTAGAGTGGGACCCACATATGCCATGATGGACTTCAGCTAACACATGTTCAGACTCATATTTCTCTAGACACCTAAGAAGTATTCTATCTAGGCCCTTCCTAAACAAGTCACCAGAGATGAGGGTATAGCGGGAACCGTTGTGAATGAGTTGTCATTTATCATTATGGGTTAGGTTATCAGGAATGACTTGGTCATGTAGATAAGAGTAAATTTTAGCATATTGAGAGGAATCATAACCAATCATGGTATATATGACACGATTATTAGGGAAATAATAGTCAGGGTAGTGTAGCTCTTCCACCAGGAGTTGAAATATGGACTCGTGCTCTTCCAATTGTAAGATAGAAGCCAAAGTGGCCATGACATTAGATGCCTTTTTTTCAGCTCTAGGGATTTGCTGTAATGTGACAAAAGTGAAGTAATTCTTGAGATCATCAATCATCTTCTTGTAAGGAATCAATTTCTCATATTTTATTTGATAGTCATCATTAGTCTGATTTATAATGAGCTGTGAGTCTCCAAAAATCTGTAGTTCAATGATCCTCCATTTAATAGCCATTTTTATCCCATTTGTCAAAGCCTCATATTCTGCTATGTTGTTTGTGCGAGGAAATAACAACTTATATGACTTTGGGATAGTGTATCCATGAGGTGTGACAAACAAAACACCAACTCCAACACCATTCTGTGTGTGAGATCCATCAAAGAACATCTTCCATATTTTCTTAATCACATACATAATGGATGAATTAGGAACATCAATCTATATAGGAGCATAATCTTGTAGAGGTAATTCTGCTAGTTGATCAGCAATTGCTTGTCATTTTATGGCCTTACGATCAATGTAATCAATGTAAAATTCAGAGAGAATCATCATCCATTTAGCTAGTCGACCAACAAGAGTAGCTTTATTTAGTAAAGATTTTAAAGGATCAATTTTTGGGACAAGCTGTGTAGTATGTTCCAGCATGTAATCTCTGAGTTTTTGAGATGCAAATACCACTGCAAGGCAATATTTTTCAATGTTATTGTAATTGATTTCATAAGCTACTAATGTTCTGCCGATGTATTATATAGCTCTTTCTTTCCCATGTTCATCTTTTTGTGCCGGTAATGCCCCCAAGGATGTAGTTGTAGTTGAGATGTATAAAATAAGAGGTTTCCCTGGAATAGGAGGCATTAAGACTGGAGGTTTGGCCAAATATTCTTTGATCTAATTGAGACTTGTCTCACATTCCTCATTCCATGTACGTGAAGCTCCTTTGTGTAGATTTTTATTAAAAGGTTGAGCTCTATCATAAAGTTGAGATATGAACCTCCTAATGGACTAAAGGCATCCTTATAGGATCCTTAATTGACTTACATTTTTAGGAGGTGGCATCTCCAATATAGCTTGTACATTTTTGGGGTCAACCTCTATTCCCTTATCTGAAATGATGTATCCAAGTAATTTTCCTGAAGTGTCTCCAAAAGCACATTTCTGAGGGTTTAATCTAAGTTGGAATTGTTCCATTCTATCTAAGATCAAACGCAACTTGTCAAGTTGTGTGTTCCTTTTTTTAGATTTTTCCAAGGTATCATCCACATAATATTCCATATTTTTATGCATCATGTCATGAAAGCTAGTAGTCATAGATGTTTGATTGGTAACCCCAACATTTTTGAGGCCAAATGGAATGATGTTCCAACAGAAGGTTCCCCATACACATGTGAAGGTAGTCTTTTATTGATCTTCAGGAGCTATTCTAATATGAGTGTAACCCAAGAAACCATCCATGAGAGAGTACATTTCATAACGCGCAGTCATATCCACTATCATGTCTATGTTTGGAAGTGGAAAGTCATCTTTTGGGAAAGCTTAATTAAGATCTTAAAAACTAGTGCATACACGAATGGATTTAACATGTTTAGATACATGTACAATGTTGGAGATCCATTCAGTATAAGTTATAGCTCATATAAATCCAACACTCAAGAGTTTTTCTAATTCAACTTTTACCAGGAGAGCTATGTGTGGATGCATCTTTCGTAATTTCCATTTGATTGGCTTAACACTAAGAGCTATAGATAGATGATGCATAATTAGATTAGTGTCTAGCACTAACATATCTACATTTGTATAAGCAAAATTAATTTTCTTCTCCCTGAAGAGCTTAGTGAATTGTTGCTTTTCATCATCTGATAAAGACTAAGCCAAATGTATGATCTGAGATTCTTCAGTTGTCCCAAGATTTATAGTATGTGTTGGCTCTATCAAGACTGAAGATCTATCTTGAAAATAAATAGGAATAATACCAATTACCTCATCCTCAGGTGCCTCAAAGAGGTTTTCAACCTTAGACACATCATTTTTTTTAGCCTTTTTAGGCTCTAACACTGTCACAAAGTGGGTTTCGCCATCAGAGCGCCTGTTATTTTTCAATTTTATTTTTATTTTATGACTAAGGTACTTGATATCTATCTCATTCATGTTTTTTTCTAGTTCACTGGTGGAAGAAACTACAAGCTCAATAGCATTGAGGTAGAAGGCTATTTCATAGTCATTTTGGAAAGAAGGTAATGTAGGTTGCTAGTTCTATTGTGACCAATCAATAAGGTCAGGGAATTGGAAGTTCCAAATCATTGATATGGGGGAGGTCATCTCCAGTGACAATATGTTCAGAGTCTATAAGGTCTCCCTCAAAAGTATCTAGATCCATCTAATTCCTAGCATGGTTAACTTGATCAATGAAATCAACATATAAGTTCATCTCGTCAGGTCCTACAAGTGACGCTTTGAACACTTCATTTTGGTTAGCATAAGTATGCACCACATATATTACCAATTATAGTTATTCAAATGAGAGAGAATCCCATTCATATTCCTGTGAGTCAGTACTATGTCCTCTTTGTAACAACCATGCCATGTTCTTGTGAATACGTTCTCTATTAGGATCTTCAACATATGACTTGTCATTTTGGTGTGATGTAGAAGCTTAATAATCATGTTTTAGTAAAGATCCTTCTTCATTCCAAAGGATGGTAGTAGAGGGAAATTAGAGAATCCCAATCCAGTCTTATCCTTAGATTTCCTTCCATTTGTGTGACTCATAGGTTAATAAAAAAGAGCATGTTTCTTATTGTTCAAAGGACCATGAACTGGGTAATCAATACTAGCTAGGAATTCATAGCCCTTTCCATATATTTTGGGAGAGACTACTGTAATAAGCACAACTTCCTTAGCTTACTTTTCTCTATAGATCCATTCTCTAATAGCTTGTTCTTCTTTTCCATCTTTTAGGGATATTGAGGATTGGACAAAGGTCCCATAGCACGTCATAGAGAAAGATGAAGGATTCTTATCCTCTAAATATTTTCCATAAGAATGAGGGGAGAATGAGAGTGTAGAATTGACATATAGTCAATATTTCCCCATTTCAATATTTAGCATTTTTAACTTCTTCTCACAATCAACAAGAGTAGTCTTAGTTTCATCAATAGCTCTATTGTGTGGTACTAAGGCTTCAGTACTAAGTGTATTGATAGAGATAGAATTATCCCTTGGAATTGAAATCTCGGTACCATTGAAAGGAAAATTTATACACTGATGGTAGGTAGAGGGAACTGCTTGCATATCATGGATCCATGGACCCCCTAGCAATATGTTGTATGCAAGGGGAATATCAAGAACTTGAATATTCTTCCTTGGATCAATGGTGAAATCTGACAATCCCAACTACTTAATCACACTAAAAGAACAAATATTTAACCTAGTGCCATTATCTATCAGCACATGTTTGACTCAGGTTTGGTAGATTTGGATTTCAATATGTAAGGCAAGGTTATGGGGATGACTTAAAGACTTGTCATCTTCTTCAGAAAATGAAAGGTAATGCAAAGAAAACATTTGATCAACCAAGTTATGAAATTGATCAGTATCAATATCTTTGGGGACATTTTCTATTTGTAAATCTTTCTCTAAGATCTCCTTGTGTATAGGTGATAATTATAGCAACTCAAAGATTGAAATTTAGGCTGGAGTACCCTGAAGTTGATCTACTAGATTATAGTTTGACCTACTATAAGTAGAGGCTTTCTTGGAATAGGATGTCACTTGCTTGGAGGAATTAGGACCTCGGATCATAACCTTGGATTGACTACTAGTGACATCATTTAGACTTTCCCTAGGTGAAAGAGGAGTAGACACCTCTAAGAATGATCATGCAGTTACACTCATTGTAAAATTAGGATTGTGTGGAAGAACCAATACCTCTCAAGATAACCTTAGGCGCCTTATCAATATCTGAATCATAGTTGGGTCCATTAGGTCTCACCATGTTAACATTTTCAATCAAAGGTTCAAGCATATTGATAATGTTTTTACTGTTCACATAAGTATAGTTGATCTTAGCTCCCTCATCCTTCTTTTATGTTTCTCCTTTGTCATACTTAGGGAATGGATCTTTAAAGGCCTTATGATTAGAATTCTCAACAAGACCATCCAATCCAACTTTCCCATCCTCAATAAGATCTTTAATGTCATGTTTCAACTTTATGCAATTGTTGGTCTTGTTTCCTTTGTTTGTATGATACTCACAATAATTATTGTCATTCCACCACTTAGGTTTCACCTCTGGCTCGTACGATTTAGCATATTTAGGTAGTGTGATAATCTTGTTGGAAAGTAAAGTCTTAAGTATCACATCATACATGAATCTCCCAAGGGAGTAAAATAATGTTTAGGCTTAGGTTCCCATGAAGATTTATCCTTATTATAATAATTGGACCTTGCTACTTCTCGTTGTTTGGTTGTTAGAATAGCACAAGCCAGGTTGAAAATGAGCACTTTAGGCTGAGAATTATCAACAACACCATCATTAACCACATGCTTGTTCTTATTCCAAGGCTTATTCTTGTCTTTGTTATATCCATTACCATTTTTGGACTTATCCTTTCTCAATGTGGACTTATCCTTTCTTTCTAACTCCATTTATCTTAACCTTTGATTGTGTTCAAAGAGATCATTCAATTGATTGCCATCCTCCTCTCTAGACATGGTGAGAGATAAGCTATTTTTAGATCTTGATGAGGCAAGAGGTGTCTTGCAGGTGCTATCAAAGGTGCTTTTGAAAGGGTCAAACCAAACTTCAGTACTATCCCCCTCTTTTTCAAAGGTAACTTGAGGTTCTTTGTCTTGATGATGCTGATGCCTAGTAGGAAAATGTAATTCATCAAAGCTAATTGGAGGTTCCTTTCCTTGGTCAATATGATATTTAGATGTTACTGGAATGAATGAGAATGTAAAGAGATAATTAAGATGACACAAGACAACTTGATGTCCACCCTGAAAGAGCAAAGTGTTCACTTGTCAAAAGTAAAAGAGAGTATCATAAGATCAAGATGACTTACCAAAAAGTGCCCAAGCTACGGGAAAGATCCATGTGTATTCAACACTTGTGAATTAAGTCAAGAGATAATGTGAAGATAAGGATAAAGATGTTAAGAAATTATGGATTATAAGATAAGATATAAAGTGAATGTATGTAGTAGAATGAAATAGCGTTTGTGATTAATTGATTCTACATATTTGAATATCTATATATATTGAACTAGCAAATGTGAACAAGAAGTGACGTGACTGTTCACATTAGAAATGACATGTTTGTTCACAATGAAGTGACGTGACTATTTATAATAATTATCATTTTTCTTTAATACAAATCGCATTTGTTAAGGCTGCGATATATAGTCACTATCATCGTGACTGTTATGTATTAATAGTCACGATAGTATTGTGACTGTTAATACATAACAGCCGTTATA
>MU228555.1:1306900-1320177 GCA_018584345.1 Thuja plicata | reverse complement strand
ACTAGTCACAAGTGCAACTATGAAGATATGAATGTGATTTATATCGGAAACATCACACAACCATCACTAGTCACGAGTGCAACTATGAAGATATGAATGTGATGTATATCAGATTTGAAATGTGGAATGATTCTAACATAAGCATCGAAGACATAAAGGTCAAGATGACTGTGATGTTAGCTTACCCAATTTAATATAGCAAAACCATGCTCGCATCAAGGCATAGAGGCCAGGATGACCAGCAGAGCGATTGTGCAAAAATAATGAAGCATAAAATAGGAAGCAAATAAAAACATGCCTCATGCCCCAAGTCCTCTATATATGCATCATGGAGAGACTTATTAGACAAGGACACTCAACGAAAATCAATAACAGTCAGCACACAAAGAAAAGATCATAAAATAGCTCAAGCATTAAGTGTTGCGTTTAAAAATTTAAGTGTGTTAACTGATACTGAGTTCTGAGGATAAGGATCAAATGCTTGCAAGCAGGCAAGACCACATGACGAAAATTGGGGTAGGACCAAACTGATAAGTGTTGAAAAACACTTGATGTCAGGGGTTGTATTAAAAAACACAGTTGGGGTGGTATTGAAAAACACCATTTGCGAGGTGTCCTAAAGACGAATGCATCCAAGAGACCAAAGCTAATACAGTTATGCCCCCTAGACAAAGACAAAGACCAATTACATAATGTACTCCCCTTATAGTCTTGTAAACAAGATTGAGACCAAAAATGGTCTTTCAAGCACCTAGTCAAGTGTATTCTTGCTTAGCTAGATTGAGGCAACTAGGCCCTACACATGAAGATACATTATAAGTAGATATAGACAAGTTTTCCATCTCTTTGTATTGAAGGAAGATTTTTATTATAGTGGGGCAGAGTAGCCGGTTTCGCTTGTTCCCCACTTGGGTTGTTCCCAAAAGATTTCTCTCTTGGCAGACCCTCTAAAGGTAAATGCAAGAAAAGTAAATGGATAGCTAGTGGATAGCTAGTGGCAGACCCCATAAGGAAAAGAGCATACTCTCCTACTCCATAATGTCTCCCAAACACATCAAGCACATGTTCATTTACCCAAGATCCATTTCTAAGTGATGAATCAAGTAGGTCTAGATTTATGATTATCTCTAAAGAGATAAGAGCATACTCTCCTACTACTAAACTAACCAAAAGAAATTAACCTTCCTAATTAAGCTAGGTGCCTAAAATAAATAAATAACCAAAAACACAATATTTTTTTTGTATCTCCAAGGCAATTTGCAAAACAAATGATGTGAGTAGCTTTAGATTTTTCAAGTCTTCAACAATGTCCTGCAAAGCAAATGGATTAGTAGTCTTAATGCGTTTGTCTTGGCCAAACTTTTTGGAAAACCACTGTTAGAAGACAAACAAAAAGATCGAAACCCTACAATAAAACCTAATTATCAACCCTAGAATGCAAGATGCAATGAAATAAAGTTGGAAATAAAGTGCAAGCTCATCACATTTTTTTTGTTTGCCTTTGAACTAGTCAACAAGATCCGATTTATTTGATATAATTTCAGAACAAAAATATAAATACAAAGAAGAGACCCCTACTAAAAATCTGAGAGCTTTCCAAAAATGTAATAATTTTAGAAAAGTACCTTAATTTGTGCCCTAGAGACCCTATTTATCAAAACATACCAGTTTTCAAAGATCATATTTTTAAGCCATTATTTTTCATCAAAACCAAAAGCACAAAGAGCATACCCCCTGTAGAATTTGTAGAGATTTCCAACAATGTAATTTTTTCAAAAAATACACTGATTTACGACCAGAAACAAATTTTCATGAAAAATCATAAAAAACTTATAACTCGCGAAAAAATGATTCAAAAAATCTATTTTTCAGACTGAGACACCTTTGAACCATCCTTAATCTGGAGTAAACATTTCAGACCCAAACTCCAAGACGTTTGTGAGATATGATCAATTCTTTCAAAAAACCCTAGGATTTTATCTTCAACTCAACCTGCACAAGGGTTAGCCTTGAAAAACTTCAATAAAATAACCTTGTAAAGATTAGACAATCTAAAAATGTGAATAAAATGAAGGAAAATTAGGGGCATCAGCCGCATGATGGGCGCAAAAAATGTGTGATCAAAATGACACACTTCCATAAACCATTACACTTGAGAGAATCCACGAAGAAGGAATTCTCAAGAAGCGGCTTATAGCTTCATATCTATGACATGAAAGAATCTAAGATAGTGTGAATGGTGGCTCTCAAATGAACCTTAAGAAAAGACCCTTGCAAGGTGCACCATAGGATGAAAGATTCAAATGATAATGCAAATGAGAGATAATCTAAGATGAAATGCAAGAACAATGAAAGAAAATCTAATCTAGCAAGATTGCAATACCTCCTAGTTAAGCTATGTGATCTAAGATAAATGCAATAAGGAAATACTAATCTAGAATGCAAGAGTGCTCAAGAATGCTCTAAGAATGCAAGTAAAGAAAGTGATAGCATAAAATGAGTGAGTAATCTATTATCTCTTTTTTCAAAAGTGAGGAGAGAGCCTTTTTTTATAGAATTGCTATGAAAATGAAGGGCTAGGATTAATAGGCAGAAAATGAGTGGCTGAGATTAAAGGTTAGGTAGGGTTTTAGTGGGAGTGAAGAAGATTAAGAGGCAAAATAAATGAGTGGCTAGGATTAAGAGGCAAAAGGAGATTCCACTCATCTTGGAAAGTGTGCATTTAATGTGTAGACAAAAACTCTTTTTCTTTTTATTTTAAATTAGGAAATTCCTTTTTCATGTGCACACATAGGATAAGGTGGATTTTATTATTTAATTAAAAGAAATTTCATTTAATTAAAACGGAGCATGTTCTCTTAATTAAATAAAGCTTAGGATAAAGTGGTCAAACTTTAGGATATAATCAAATAAATGATTAAGTGGTGATTTAATCAAGAAAATTAGAGATTAAATAAATATGCAAAATTGATTAAGCACAAGATGTAGTCTAGTACTTAAATTTTAATGTTTAGAAAGGGGCTCATAGTCTACTAGACCATTTTTGGGTGATTACATATACCACCAATTAGACCAATGTTATTATGATTATGACAAGACTATGTGTACCATAGATTATATATTGATTTCTTATTTTATTTATGTAAAAATATAAAACCGAGTATTAATCATCATACACGAGCTTTAAACTACAAATTTTATTTGATATAATTGATTTTTAAGGTCACATTAAGTTTTGTTTAATCAAAGGCATAACAAAATAACGTAAGAAGAATAAAAATACCATGCATCACAATGTATACAATATCTAGATTGGTTTAACTTTTAAATTTTTTATATGTTAAATTTTGTTAATATTATCTTACATCTATAAAAAAATACATTTTATTTGATCTCATTTAAATTTTATAAGATAATATTGTACATATCTTAAAAATAGTGATGGGTGATAAATAACTACATCTTTGAAACCTAAATAGGACATTATGCAAGACAAAGACGACTTATATAATATTGATATGAAAGATATTAATATACAAAATGATTTCTATTTTAGAATATAGTAAATAATCGATAAGTTAAATTGTGATATTGCTATCAAGATTTAATTCTATAGTTTTTGAGTCAAATTAATTGATCCATGAAGTAGCACATGAACCTATCATTTATGAGAATGAATGGAACAATTCACACTCATTGCAATATTATATCAAGAAGCACTTAATACACTTAGTTTTGTTTTCTGAAAAATGCGTCTTGATATGATGTCTATTTTAGTAACTGCATAGCCGCTGCCTTTCCTAAAGATCACCCATGTCAATATTATGCCAACATATATTCTTAACAAAGCATTGGAAAAGTGTATTGAACACGGAAGAAAGAAAATGGAAAATGTCCCCGACTTGAACTGAGTCCGACCGTTGCGTGCCAAACGTGGTTTATTATGTTCTTTCTTTAGTTGTCGTGCATATATCTGAGTAAGAATACTGACTTTGGAAAAGGAGGGCTGTAACATTTTGTTGTCGGTATCCTGTAAATAAATTCAAGCACAAAAGAAATTGAATCTGGAAAAAGAAGATAGCTAAATGCTGAAGCAAGTATAAACTTTCCCAAACTCCAAACCCAACGGCAAGTATAAACTTTCTCAAACTTCAGTTGTCCAAACAGCAATTCCCTGAGTTGTAAAATAGGCCAGGTTAATTTTATAACGCTTGGGTTCTTTTTAATATACATGTTCTTCTTCGTTCTGTATTTTATAATGACGATTCCCCGCAATGAATTGGGTGCGAATGGGAAAGAAAAGGGAGAGGGGAGTAGAAATGATGAGAAAATTGATGTGGGTAAAGTGAGTCGTCTGATATATGTGAAGCTCTCAGATGAACCACTTCAACAGACTATTCGACGCTATCGTCATCGAAAGAGAATGGAATGCCTGCGCAAACACTGGGAGGCTTTTCTCCACGTTGCCTCACACGAAGCCGCAAACCGCTTCATGGATTGCTTTTCCTCCCCATGAATTTATTTGTCTTCCTTCTCAATACAACTGTATAAGTTTTCACGAGCATATGTTATTAATATGAATCATTGGTTTAGTTCTAATACTCCATTTTGGATCATATCTGTGCTTGAGGAATTTAGTTAATTTTGATTTCTACGCATTTGCGATATATATCCAGTTTGCTTGGTTGAACTTGATCTATTGTAAGGCGAATAAATATCTATTGTACTGATCTAATTTTGCGTATCGATCCAAATTTTATAATTCTATTGCTTTTGAAAACCTGTGTTCCTATCAAATCAATTAGCTTGTGCGTTACGTTAAGTCTGAAAAATATATGATATTGATACAATATTTACCATATTCAAACTGTTCGATCGACTGGTTTGACAATCTATTGAATTGTGCCTCAGGAAAGTGCGCGAAATCTTGTGTCGAGACGTTGCTGGCTGTGCATAAAGTATTTCGTACAGATTATATATTATTCGGTTTAGCCTGTTACAATTCTATCAATCCCATACACATTTGAATTCTGGTAACAATTCTGCCCGTTTGTCATGCTGGAATTGCCAATTTTGGAATTGAATTCATTCTGGAATTCTGCTATTCTCAAAACGAATTCTAGAATATGGGCTTGTCTTGTTTGGTTCACCTGGAAGACGACAGAGAAGATGCAAATTCTGCGTTTCGTTCCACACAACTAGAATTGGAATTGGAATTTTGTTTTTGCACACATACATATATATACACAGACATATACACACGTACACATACACACACAGACATGTGTGTGTGTATATACATACACACACGTGTGTGTATACACACATATATGTGTGTATATACACACACATGTATATATGTGTATATACACACACATGTGTGTATATACACACATGTATACACATACAGACACATGTGTGTATACACACACACACATATATATATACACATACATGTATGTATATACACATGTATACGCATATACACACATGTGTGTATATATATATACATATACACACATTTGTGTATATATATACACATACACACATGTGTATATACACTCATGTGTGTATATACATGTGTATGTATATATGTGTGTGTATACACTCATGTGTGTATATACATACATGTATATATACTATATATATACACACATGAGTGTATATACACACATGTGTATATATACATACATGTATATATACTATATATATACACATGAGTGTATATACACACATGTGTATATACATACACATGTATACACACACACATATATATACACATGTGTGTATATACACACACACATACACACACATACATATACACACATGTATATACATACATATGTGTGTATATACACTCATGTGTATATATACATACATGTATAAATACTATATATATGTGTATATATACACTCATATGTATATATACAAACATGTATATATACACACGTGTATGTATACATACATGTATATATACACATGTGTATATATACACATGTATTTATATACATCCTTATAGCAATATAATATTGACACAAAATTAGGAATGGATTTTCCTTCCCAAAATAATACTCTCAATTCCAATTCCAATTCCACTTTTCAATTCCAATTCCAGGTCTGAGTTGGAATTGTGGAATGCTCAAAATGGCAAAAAATTAGAATTCGCAAAAACCTATTCCAATTTTTTTTATTTTGGAACCAAACAATAAATTGAACAATTCCGAAATTCGGAAATGCCAATTCCTGGTTAATTCCGCAAAACAAACGGGCTATACTTTGTAATACAATCTTTCCTTCAAAATCTAATTAAGAGATTTGGAACAAAATGGACGTAATACGCACATGAACCCATTAATATTAGAAAACATATATTTTCCTATTAGAATTGATGGTTGTAGCCCCTAGTGGAGAAATTAAGAAATATTATTTAACTTATTCAAGTAGAAAAATAATCTTATATGAAAAAATATAATCTTATATATATTAATTAATGTAAACTAATTTATTTGGAATGCATGTCTTAATAAGAGTATATAAAATGATCTTTATGAGATCTAATTTATTTAGGCACAAACTCTTCATAATATATTTTTCTTAAATATTTCATACTAATTATGATAAAATAGGTTGATCGTAATACTCATTAGTAAGAAATTGAAGATTTATTCTTTATGCATTTAAGGAGAAAAAAATATATATTTATATGTATACATGTATATATAAATGTAAATGTATGTATGCATGTATATGTATATGTGTGTGTATATGGACCCCCCACATACACATGTACATATAAATATGTACACATCTACATATAAATATATACATATGTATATGTATGCATAAATATATACATGTACACACATATATACATATACATATACATATACATACCCATACCCATACCCATACCCATATATATGCATATGCGCATATGTATATACATATACATACATACATTTATACACATATATACATGTACACATATATGTATGTATGCACACACACACACACACACACACACACACACACACACACACATGGAATGCATTTTTAACAATCTGTACTTAGGTACACCTTCTCATAACATATTTTTCTAAAGTGTTTAAAAATGATCATACATACATACATACATACATACATATAGAATGCAATTTTAACAATTTGTATGCTACCTAATTTATTTAGGTACAACTTTCTCATAGCATATTTTTTTTTCTCTAAGTGTTAAAACAATGATCATCGACAAAATCAATGCAAATGGAAAAATGTTGGGAAATTAGTTGTGTGTGTGTGTGTGTGTGTGTGTACATATCTATAAATATACCTATATATATAAATATATATACACGCATATAGATATATTTATGTACACACACACACACACACACACACACACACACACACACACACACACACACACACACATGTATGTATGTATGTATGCACATATATGAATTGATAAAAGCAATGAAAAGGGAAAAATGTTTTCAAATTAGTTATGTCAAATACTATATGTATGTATGTATGTATGCACATATATGAATTGATAAAAGCAATGAAAAGGGAAAAATGTTTTCAAATTAGTTATGTCAAATACTATATCCTAAATAATTTTTTAATACTAGACCACCAACCAGGAGAACATTATGAAGACTGGCTAGATTATGTATACCATAAGTTGTGGATCAATTTTTTAATTTATGTAAACATATTTAAGAAATAGTAATAAATATCTTTTTTTAAAGGTATAACAAAGGGAAGAAAGGAGAATCGAGTGCTCTACATCACAATGTATGCAATATTGGTAAGTTATGTTTATCTTTCTTGTTGCTACCATTGTGAATTTTATCTACAACTTAGTCTATATTGAGGAGTGATCACTCATATCCTTTGAAAACTAGACTATATATAATAATATGAATTGTAGGTGGCAAGTCCTACCAAATTTAAATTTTAAAAGGAGTACGATCCCAAAAATTATTGGAATTCAATAATAACCGTAACATGGCCCAATAAAATGTGATAATTCAATAGTAATTGATGTTGAAGCATTTGGGTTTAGGAGCAATCAAAATCAACCCAAAAATATTTTTAATTTAGTTTTTCCATGTGTGTCAATTTGTTTTGTTTAATTTAGTTTCCAATTATAGTTTGTATTTCACCTTCTCTATACTAGAAATCTTTTTCAAATTATATCCCAAAACCAATAAATATGATAAAGTGGTCATTTTAAATATCTTTGTAAGTAATTCAAGCCTTGATGGATACACATTGATTGACCTTTCACTTGTTGCAATTAGAAAACCAAAAGTCATATAATCATTGCCTATAGTGACAATGAAAGATTAACTATTCTTTCAGAAGAGTGATACAACAATAAAGATGATGACATGTAACTGTTTGAATGTTTGAAGATGTTAAGTTGTTAACCGAAATGCATAAGGATAATGCAAGACATTAAATCAGTTAATAGATTGTATTGTCATTGATGTCAACTTGATATAATCTAATCGGTTATAATCAAAGTGTCAAAGACTTTAGAGAATTAGAAAGATAAATATTATGCTTTCTATAATGCATAAAAGACAAGTATTCACAATATGACTACAAACACCGATGGTCAGTGGAACCCGACGGATAGAGATCACCGACAGTCAAGTCACAGTGATGCCCAAGCAAGAACACCGATGAGCAGAATCAAAAGCATACCTGACGACCAGAAATATAGTGTAAACCGACGGAGAAGCCTGAGGAGAACTGGAGTGTTGACCGACGCTATCAAAGAGTTAAACACCGAAATTAGCTTGAGTTTAGAAATGACAAAATATCTAGCTGGCAGAGCTAAATATAAACATAACTAGTAGTTATCATTGTTTTCATCGACAAGATAAGCCAGAGATAAGTAATTGATTTGAAGCTGTTTTGTCCAGTTGGCAAGAAGATCTCAGCAAGATAAAACAAGAGTTTTGCTTTAAATCTAATTGGCGAGAATTATGGATCACGCCAAGATCAAGAAGGTCAAGAACCTAACAATGGTGATATCATGTCTATAAAGAGACAACTCAATTCATTATGAATTGGTGTGGCGGGGGAGTAAATGAAAAAGAGGATGTTGAAGAGAAATTGATGAAGACAAACTTCATACAGTATTGATCAACAAGCTAAGGAAAGAGCTAAAGTGTTCCGTGGACACCGAGCAACAGAGCACTTCATCACCGAGCATAATGCAAGTGGAGCAAAGGTATACAACAGAGTTATATTGATCAAAATAGTTTTGTGAGATTACAATAGATCTGAAAATTTGCAAGTACAGTTGTATATGTGAACATATCATACTGTTTCAGTTTAACCATTGATTTAGAAAGTCTCTTAACTAAGCGGGATTTAATGATCCTTTCTATATTGAGATACATCCAATGGAGTATCAAAAATTTTGATCATGAAGATAGCATAAGATGCCAGATACCTATTGACAGGCCAAGTGAGTATTTGATCAAGCATGGTAGTATAGAGATGCCCGATATCAAGTGACAGACTAAACTTTTAAATCCTCTAACAAGGTCACACCTAACAGTGTGTTTGTAACCTTTAACAGGGTTGGCTCTTCACCAAGCTCACTTCAGAAGAGTAAAAATTTTGGGTTATCGGTCCCAAGTGGTTTTTCCCTTAACAGGGTTTCCACGTTAAAAATCCATGTGTCAATGTGTTTATGAGTCATTACTTTATTGTTTTGCATTACACCTAACTTAATTGGATTAATCGGTATACTCTAGATAATTTACTATCTTTCGGTAAATTAACAGACTATTATTCGGTAAATCTACAGTAGAAGGTTTTATAAAGCATTCTGAGTAGTAGTAAATTGATATAAGTATTTGGAGGCATTATCTTATAGGACCGAAGATAACTAGAGGTATAATATTGCGGTAATAAGTTTTAAGGGTTGATTATTGGAATATTTTTGAGGCCATTGATTCACCCCCCTCTCAGTTATTACTAACAATTGGTATCAGAGCTTCTGTGCTTAGAAAGGGAGTTTAACAACTCAAGCAAAAGATCACAAGATGAACAGATGAGATGTGCCCAAGTTGAATAAAGACAACTTTGCATCATGGAAAAGTAAAGTAGACTATGGAGCTAACATAGAAGACTGGCTGAATGAGGAGATGATGTTAATGAAGAACCAACTAACAGAGATGCAGGAGGAAATGGAGCCCTTTAAAGAAAAGGTTGAGGAAATGGAGAATAAGTTGATTATTAAGGTTAAAGACAACAACAAAGAAGAAGAATTGTCTACTAGAGTGAATGAGAAGGTGGAAGAAAAGATAAAAGATATGAAAGAACAAATTAGCCACAATGGGCACATGATACAGATTATCCTTGAGCATAGCAATGAAGGACTGGAAGTTTCGATTCAAAACCTGAAAGTGTTATACGCTTATCCGGAAAGAAGCCTGCTGGAAAACACCACAATCACAATTGAAGAAAATGCTGGAAGCTCAGGCCCTGGTTCAAGAACCCGAAGCAGAGTTAAAAGAAAAGTTCCCGAGATTCCGAAAGAGATGTAGGAGCTGAAGGAATCCATTGAAAAAATGGAAGAAATGAAGAAGGAGGCTGAGATAGCCTACTAGAAAATGATGTAATTTTCCTTGTGACTGGTCTGGATTTTTTGCTGGAAATTGTTCGAGTTGTGGTGCTAGAATTTGTGCTGGAAGATGTGCTGATTTCTGTGCCTTTCTTTGGCAGTTTTTGCTTTCTCTTGTTTTAGGCATTTTGTTTCTTGCTAGGTCCTACCTTTTGTTCGATGCAGGCATTCTCTATTTTTATGAGATTTTAATGTCTATCTTTAGTAGCTTTTTGTAAAAGGTTTCGGGGCCCTTTCAAAACCTATTTAACCTTAATCAAAAAATTTGCATCATGGAAAAGCATAATAAGACTCCACCTATCAGGTATTAGAAATGATATTGTTCAATACTTAGATACTGAATATGTGTTGCCTACATGACCTCATACTTTTGAGAAATAAATAGTCAAGCATGAGCATAACTCCATGATGATAGAACTTGCATCATCACTCTCCGATGCTGAGTATGAAGATGTCAAAACCTACACCTCTGCAAGGAAAATGTGGGATAAGTTGAAGCTTGTACATGGAGGATATGCCAATGTACTAAGAGCAAAGGAAGAAATCCTAAGAGGGAGGTTTGATGACCTAAAGATGAAAGAAGAAGAAAACATTACTTAGTATAGCTACAAAATCAAAGAGGTAGTAAATGCTATCTGAGGAGTTGGAGGTGTACTTGAAGAGGAGATAGTGGTAAGCAAAATCTTAAGAGCCTTATTTCCTGTCAATGCTATTAGAGTTTCTGCTATTCAAGAAATGAGAGCAGTTGCAAACAATATAGTTACTCTAGATAGTCTGATTGGTAGACTAATTTCATTTGAGATGAATAACTTTGACAATAGTGTCTTACCATCTATAGAATCTGCATTCAAATATTCTCTAAAGATAAGTAACTCAAGTCATAGACATGCTGTTAGAAATGATAGCAACAGTGATAATGAGGATCAAGGACTTGATGAAATTGAAGCACTTATGGCCAGAAGATTGCAAAGAGGCAAAGGCAAATACAAAGGTAAATTACCACTTGTATGTTTCAATTGTAAAGAGGTTGGACACTTTTCTGCAAGATGCCCAAATCGAAGAAAAGATGACAGAGGAAATGATAGATCATTTGAGAAGAAGTTTGATAAAGGTGAAAATATAGATTATCAAAGCAACTGACAATCTGACAAGAGAGATACCCAAGACTACAAGGACAAAGGGAAGAAATCTTGTTACCTAGCTGAGAACAGAGCTGATGATACTGACACCAAATCAGAAGGAGACATCGAGATGGTATTTGTAGCCATGAAGGATGATTTAGATGAAGATGAAGAAAGGTATGTAGAAACTGCACTCATATCTAAAGTTAGTAAAAATGATGTCTGGATCATAGATAGTGGCTGCACTCACCATATGACTGGTGATAAACAAAAGTTTGAGACTTTTGAATACTATAATGGTGGTTCAATGAGAATGGGAAATGATACACCTTGTCCAGTTGAAGGTAAAGGAACCATAATGTTGAATAACCTGATAAAATATGAAAATGCCTATTGGGTTAAAGGACTAAATTACAATTTTTTAAGTGTTTCTCAGTTGAACAATTCACATCACAGAGTAGCATTTGAAAATAAGAAGGAAAAGATATTCAATGAATCAAGAAGGTTGATTGGGACTGGTGAGTAGACAAAAGGTAACCTTTTCTATCTTGATGACAGTAACACCACTTGTTTAATGGCTAGAGATGAAGACATATGATTGTGGCACAAAAGATTATGTCATGTGAAATTTGACAACATGATAAAGATAAACAACAAAAGGAATGTCAGAGGCTTACCGACAATGACTAAGCCTGGGCATGTCATGTGCAAGAATTGTCAAAAAGGTAAGATGACAAAGTCTAGTTTCAAGAGAAAAACCCATACATCTACTGCAATTCTAGAATTAGTCTGTATAGATCTATGTGGACCCATGAGAACAAAGAGCTACTATGGAGATAGGTATTTTATTCTCTTTGTTTATGATTTTTCTAGAATGATGATAGTCATGTTTTTAAAAGATAAATCAGAAGCATTTAAGATGTTTAAATGGTAAAAATAAATGGTAGAAAAACAAAGTGAAAAGAAGTTGAAATGCTTAAGGTCAAACAAAGGAGGCAAATTTACTTCAGAAGAATTCACTGACTATTGCAATGAGCATGGAATTAAAAGATAGGTTTCTGCACCAAGGACACAACAACAAAATGGAATTGCTGAAAGAAGAAACAAATCAATTGTTTACTGTGCAAGAACATTGATGATTAATAAAAGCATCACTCAAAATTTCTGGAGGGAAGCTGTCAGTATTGCTGTCTATACACTAAACATAGTACAATTGAAGGACACAAAGAAGACACCCTATGAGATTTGGTATGGTCAGACACCCAATGCAAGCTACTTTAGAATCTTTGGTAGTCAATGTTATATATTCAAGGATGATAGAAATGGAAAACTTGATTACAAAAGTGAAGAAGGTATCTTCCTAGGGTATTCAACCAATAAAAAGGCTTATAAATGTCTTAACAAGTCATCTAACAAAATCATTGAAAGTGAAAATGTGAAAATAGATGAATTTGTAGAAAAGAATGATAAGGAAAGCAAAAAGGAACCAGAGGACTACAACAGGTTTG
>MU228555.1:1273528-1290854 GCA_018584345.1 Thuja plicata | reverse complement strand
TCTTAACCGAGCTCACTTCAGAAGAGTGAAAATTTGGGGTACCGGTCCCAGTGGTTTTTCCCTTAACAGGGTTTCCACATTAAAAATCCATGTGTCATGTGTCTATGAGTCATTACTTTACTATTTTTCATTTCACATAAGTAGATCTGGATTGATCAGTATACACTAGTTATTTACTATGTTTCGGTAAATAGAAAGACTACTTATCAGTAAACATAGAGTAGAAGGTTTTACAAAGCATTCAGACAAGTAGTAATTTGATATAAGTATTTGGAGGCATTCATCTTGTAGGACTGAATATAACTAGAGGCTTATTAATGTGGTAATAAGTTTTAAGGGTTGATTAAAGGATTAATTATAGAGACCACTGATTCACCCCCCCTTTCAGTTATTACTAACAGAAAAGTTCCTAAGAATCAGAAAGGAAGAGTTAATCAATATTCTAAGGGAGAGAAATTGATTACACATGAAATAACCATATAAGGGAAAAAAAGTAACAAAGGGAGAGAGTTCAGACAAAGAGAAATAATGTTGTCAAAGGAAAAAGAGATTACCAAGAAGAGGAATAGTCAAGGAAGAACAAATATCAAAATAGAGATATTAGATGATACATCTATCCAGTGAAGAGATTAAAGATTGAAGACAACCACTCTGCATGAAACAAATCTAAGCTATTTTTGAGCTTACCGAGAGCCAAAATTTTTTAATAGTTACATTAGAAAAGCTTGATGAAACTGTATATTTCATATTTGTATTAGTAATAGTATAGTATGATAATGTAGCATGTTTCCATCAGTGCCAAAGGGAGAGATTGTGACATGTAACTGTTTGAATGTTTAAAGATGTTAAGTTGTTAACCAAAATGCAGAAGGATAATGCAAGACATTATATTAGTTAATGGATTGTATTGTCATTGATGTCAACTTGATATAATCTAATCAGTTATAATTAAAGTGTCAAAGACTTCAGAGAATCAAAAAGATAAATATTATGCTTTCTATAATGCATAAAACACAAGTATTCACAATATGACTACAAATACTGAAAGTCAGTGGAACCCGATAGATAGAGATCATTGTCAGTCAAGTCATAGTGATGCCTGAGCAGGAACACCGATGAGAAGAATCACAAGCATACCCGATGGCCAGAAACATAGTGTAAACCGACAGAGAAGCCCGAGGAGAACTGGAGTGTTGACCAACACTATCAAAGAGTTAAACACCGAAATTAACTTGAGTTCAGAAATGACAAAATATCTAGCTGGCAGAGCTAAATATAGAATTAACTGGTAGTTATCATTGTTTTCATCGACAATATAAGCCAGAGATAAGTAATTGATTTAGAGCTATTTTGTCAAGTTGGAAAGAAGATCTCAGCGAGATAAAACAAGATTTTTTATTTAAATATAATTGGAAAGAATTGTGGATCATGCCAAGATCAAGAAGATCAAGAACCTAACAATGGTGATATCACGTCTATAAAGAGACAACTCAATTCATTACAAATTGGTGTGGTGGGGGAGTAAATGAAAAAGAGGATGCTGAAGAGCAACTTCATACAGTACTGATCAACACGCTAAGGAAAGAGCTAAAGTGTTCTGTGGACACCGAGAAACAAATCATAGCATCACGGAGCAAAATAAAAGTGGAGCAAAGGTATAAAACTAAGTTATATTGATCAGAATAGTTTTGTGAGATTACAATAGATCTGAAAATTTGCAAGTATAAGTTGTATATGTGAACATATCATATTGTTTCAGTTTAATTATTGATTTAGAAAGTCTCTTAACCGAGTGGGATTTATAGATCCTTTCTATATTGAGATACATCCAATGGAGTATCAAAAATTTTGATCACGAAGATAGCATAAGATGCCAGATACCTATTGACAGGCCAAGTGAGTGTTTGATCAAGGATGGTATCAAAGAGATGCCTGATATCAAGTGGAAGAATAAAATTTTAAATCCTCTAACAAGGTCACACCTAACAGTGTGTTTGTAACCTTTAACAGGGTTGGCTCTTCACAGAGCTCACTTCAGAAGAGTGAAAATTTTGGGTTACCGGTCCCAAGTGGTTTTTCTCTTAATAGGGTTTCCAAGTTAAAATTCCATGTGTCAATGTGTTTATGAGTCATTACTTTATTGTTTTGCATTGCACATAACTTAATTGGATTGATCGGTATACTCTAGATAATTTAATGTCTTTTGGTAAATTAACAGACTGTTATCCGGTAAATCTATAGTAGAAGGTTTTACAAAGCATTCCGAGCAGTAGTAAATTGATATAAGTATTTGGAGGCATTCATCTTATAGGACTGATGATAACTAGAGGTATAATATTGTGGTACTAATTTTCAAGGGTTGATTATTGGAATATTTTTGAGGCCACTAATTCACCCCCCTCTCAGTTATTACTAACAAAAGATAGGTACCCTTTGCACAAAGTAGGAAGAAAGAAACAGTTTAAAATTGAGAAAAAAAGAATAAGAAACAAAGGACATATGTCTGCATGACAAAGAATGGTAGTAGAGCATTAAAGTGAGAAATTCAAACCCAACTAAAGAAGAGAAACATAAAAAAGAGTAAGAGAATGAAAAAATTAGCCAACTACATTGGAGACAAGATGTAAGAGATTTGCTAATTTGGTATAAAAAAAAAAAATCAATTAGGAGCTGCAAAGAGAATTTTGAGGGCTCACCCAATTGAAAGGAAGGATAGGTGCATTGAAATCATGAACAAATAGCTACACCCTAAGGTAAGAATAAGGACATTATTAAGAAAAATAAAGATGGTGTATGAGAAGACAAAAAATAAGGATAGTTAGCTTCAACATAGAAAAAGAGATAAAGGCTAGTGCATAGATGGGGATAGAGCTTATCTGTGTGAGAAAAGAAATAGTTAGGATGTGTTGAAATTTAGAGGTAGAGTTGAAGAACAAGAAAAGGAAGTGATTGATACCACAAGGAATGTGCATGGGTTAGAGAAGAAATAAGAATGAATTGTTATTTACTATGTGAGGGCATAAATAGTTCAATGGAGGATAGGAAATGATGTTTGGACCATGTGGGAGTGTGTTAAGCTACCATAGCAACATATTTGAAAATAGAGAAATTATTTATAAAAATGACAAGTTAATTACTGAGTGTATCGTATTAATTAGAATCAATTCTCAAGATGATAATAATCCTAGAAAATATAAAAAATTGTTTAGATGTCATTTTGTGATTATGAATTCACTTGCGTATTTGATTAGAGAATGATGCCGCAACATATTTTTTTATAATAAGGCATAGATAATTTTGAACTACATAAAATGGTATCATATCCTAGTGTTATTTTTGATAAAATACCTATAGGTAGTCAATATGGTTTACATAGGATAGGGTCAAAGAAGAAGAGGATCTAAAGGCACCAAACCTGATCTTGCAGTGACAATTAGAGGTTTGATAGTATGAATGGACACTATGGAGATGGATTAGAGAAGAGCCCACATAGAAGTTATTAGCGGAGATGAGGAAGATAAGTCTATGGAAGGAAGATAGAAAGTAAATCAGCCACGGATTGATATAGGAGAGGAAACATTTATAAAATAAATCACTTGGATTACTAAAAATCCATAATTTAATCCTCTAAACATCAAATGGGGTTTAAATGCCGATGAATCACTAGACTAGATTACTAAGATGGATAGGTATTTGAATAATTTCAATTATGCATGCACAACTTTAAAGGGACATGCATCCATATGGTGGGACCATGTACAAAAAGATAGGTAGTGAATATGAAAGGATAGAATCATGTCATAGGATTGAACTATGAACAAAATTAAAGCAATTTTTTTACGAGTTAATCATCGGGTGTGTGCACCAAGTTGTGACCCAAAAAAGTGGACACATGTTTAAAAAAAATCAAATTTCACATAACCCGATTGGGTTATTGAAATTTAAAAATTGTACTAGGCTTGGTAACCAAGCCTAGACATTATTATTAAAAAAAGTCTATCTTTCTAATAACCCGATCAGGTTATTGATGTTTCTAATAACTTGATTGAGTTATTAGAAACATAGTATATTTTTCAAAGCCCACAACTTAGGCCATTTATAACACCTAAATCGTAGAGCAACAGAGTGGAGGAGGGAAAAAATACATCAGAACCCGATCGTGCTTTGAAGAAAACAATGTTTCTTCAACAATTTCCACATTTTCAAGCAGTGGCACCCCGTAACAATGGTAATTTTTATTGTCTTTGTTATTTTGTTATTTTTTTTGCATTTGTAATCAAATTAGGTTATGTTATTGATTTTTTGTTTTATTTCATTAATTTCATATCAGATTCATCAAACAACCCAAGAAGAGGAAAAAGAAATGAAAGACCACCCCCCGTAAATACTCCTAAAAATTCTCCTCATCCACCACCATTGCCACCCATAAACCCTCCTCAAAATTCTCCTCATCAACACCACCGCCACCTGTAGACCTTCTACACGTGCCATTAGATCATATAAATTCAACACAAGAGGACCTCATGCAACGCCTTAACCAAAATAGTGTGCGAATTAATATATTAGTGAATAGGTTGAAGGCTTTCGATCTTCAGCATCACTCTACCCTCACCACTACATTAGAAAAATGTCCAATAGTGCAAATGAGGTGTCTCAAGAGGTGAAAAAATGAGGTTCATGGAGGGATATGTGTCATACATATAATGCTGATGGTTTATCATATGAGGATGTGAAAAGAAAAGGCATACAAAAATGTGACATATGTGCCTTTTTTACCGATCCTAATACTAGCAATTCCCTAGAAGATAATACAAAACAGTTTCCTATACATTGGTGTGCTCATAGGGGGATGAAATTAGCTTTTTGGGATAGGTGGTACATGGTATTTGACTGACCACCTTGTAATAATAATGAGGTGCCTTTATATTTTTTGAGGAAGCTATACTGTGAGTTTATCCTTAGTGAGAAGCCAAATTACTTTGACTTTCATGAGTTCTAGGGTAGAGGGAGAGGCTCTGTGCAAGATAGACCTAGGTGATATAGGATTGCCCGACCACAAGAGAGGAGGTGTACTATGAGAAAACCTATCATTCATGTTGTGGTCCCAGTAGTGGTGAAGGAGTCTATGGATATACAGACTCTTTATGCAGTTGCATCATTGACTGATGTCATTATCCATCATGGCACTCAGTTAGTTGGAGAGGATGGATCAGTGCCCGTGCCACCTCCATCTTCATCAGATGCACCATTAGGATCATCCCATCCCATGCCAACTCCATCATCATCAGATGCACCATTAGGATCATCTCATCCCATGCCAACTCTATTATCATCAGATATAGTTCTAGGGTCAGCCCAACCCATTGAGCATATCTTCATCAGTTGTAATGGTATATGTGATGGGGTAGATAGTCAGGCGAGTGCAGATGGTTTGACATCCCATTCATGTGTAAATTGTGGGAGAAGATGTCAGGGATCCACTACTAAGAATATGGCCTTCACAGATGATTTGGTGTCAATGGTGTATGGTACAAAGCTGACATAGGTTTGTTTAAATTTGTGTTTTGACATGTTAATAATTACCTAAATCTATTAAAAGTAAATAATTTTTATGTATAGAAGAATCTAAATTGATACATGAATAATATGAATTTGAGGGTGTAGCTAGTGGTACAAGCACACCAATGAGTGCTCATTCTAGTAGATGTGGATGGGTAGCTCAAACACCTGAGCTAATGTTTTATAAATATTCATAAAATAGAATAGTACATTATTTTCAAAATATCATATCTTAATAATTTGTATGGTGGTAACTTAGTGTGGTCAAAGAATTAGTGTATGTTTGTTTGCTATTATTTTATGGTAAAATAATTTGTTCTAATGCAATTCAACTCAAGGAATTCATAAAAGGATGGTAGTCCCTCAAGGAATTAGATTGAACACAAAGGCTTCAACAAAGATCCTTGGCTTTTGGTTACCTAGACATCATACTTTTGAACAAGTTCACTTACTTGTCTAGCCATCTTGACTTAAAATAATTTGAACTCCCACTCTTTATCATTGGACTCAATTCAACCAACATTGAACTCATACATAGACTCATACCCCAACTAATCACTTATTGGCTTCTGAATCAACCTTGAAAATCCAACCATCATTCTTTTACTCTTATTTCTTGTTCAAAATCATGAATACAATCTATGATTGTTCACTGATTGTGAATGTCCTCAATCGTTCAATACACCTCCATGGCCTTATGAAGACTTCCAACATATAAATTATAAGATACCCCAAGAACCCTCAACTTATCACAAGGTCCTTATCCTATCACTCAAAGCATGTTCACTTTCTAGTTTAGTAAACTCTACTCTCTGGCATTTTACTAACATACCAGGACAGCCCCCATATACTAGTCTATATCTTCACCATAGACAAGAACCTATCTACACCCTAGGTTCATAAGCACTCCAAATATTTTCATCACTGCCCATACCACCTACTATCAACCTAAAAGCACTCCAAATCCCCCCATGCTAAGGGTAAACACACTAAAACATACTCAGTGCTAGGCTACAGTAGTCCTATTACCTGCTGCAAAGGTGGTCCTAACCTTTGACCTCCACGAATACAATCCAGACCATCCTTCTCTAACTGTGACTACAAAATTATTAAAGAATAGTCTTGTGTGTGAAAGAAGAGAATTTTTTTATATTGTAATAATGGTTTGTAAAACTTGTTTATAAACTTGTGATAATAGAGTTGTGGAGCATAAGCATTTGTGGAATTCAAGTGAATCATAATCTTCATTGTAAACTATTGCTTATATATTTATTTGGTGTTTTATAGGGGTTCTCAGGGGCTCAATTTTCTGAGATTGATGATGTCACCCTTTCTTCCATTGACTTTGGCTTACAGAGCTATGTGGTGTCATATTTTGCACACCTCTTGTTTGTAGTTTTAATTGAACCCATGCAGTACCATATTATTTCTCTTATGTTAATTTTGTTTTTGTTAGCCTACCCCACCAAGCTTGAGGTCATTAGGAAAGAGGAATAAATCATCATGGACATTGAAACAAAAAGGTAATTAAGTCCAATTTAAGTATATTTGTTGAAATGTATTATGAACATTTCAATGTAGTCTATATTGATGAATGCACTTGAATTATTTATTGTATACATGTAGAATCAATTGGGTTTTACTGAACTAATAAATGCCCCAGACACTGTTGATGTTTAGGAGAGGGAGGAGGTAACATGTTTTCATATTTAATTTCAAATGCATTTTTGTTTGTTCAAAATATTTTAGAAATCATGTTCCTTTATTAGTATGTCATTTTCTATGACTTTTCATACAGGAATTGGTCATAGCTGCCTCAAATGAGGTGAACCCTTCTCCACTTCCTAGGGATCCCTTGCCTATCATAGGAGATCCAGCTATGATATGCATTTTATTTTTACTCTACGCATTTTTTATTTTTTAGTATTTCTTATTTATAACATGTATTTTGTATTATTTATTTTTCTGTTATAGGACCCTTCACCACTACCCGTCCTTCCTCTACCTCACCATTTTTCTAGGAGACCCTCTCACCCACGATGAAGCCCATTTTTTTTATCATTTAGCCCAAGCATAGTAGATCCAGTTGAGGCTTCAGTATGCATTTGTATTATCTAGTGTATACATTTTTTGCATTATCTAGTATTTCTCGACTATAACATATTTTCTATGTTACCATACAGAAAAAGGTCCAAACTGATTCATCAATGGTTTTGGCTCCCTCCAGCACAAGAGTTCCAACTCATGTTGTGGTATGCATTTTCTTTTTAGTCCATACATTTTTATTTTTTAGTATTTCTTGTTTATAACATGTATTTTGCATTATTTATTTTTCCTGTTATAGGACCCTTCACCATTGCCCATCCTTCCTCTACCTCACCATTTTTCTAGGAGTCCCTCTCACCCATGAAGGAGCCCATTTCACTTATCATTCAGCCCAAGCATAGGAGAAATAGATGAGGTAATCAATAATTCAACTGTCAACAAATTACAACCCAATATTTTTTTATTTTGATATTATTTTGAGATAAGATATATGGCTTAGCATTTGAATTGTTCTTGTGCAGAGACTTAGTGACCCAAGTGCTGTTGTGAAGAAGCTCAATTTTGATGATCCACCACAGTCATAGATATATCGAGACATTGTATAGATCTAGTTGTGGTCACTGAATGACCAATATATATATATATATATGTGTGTGTGTGTGTGTGTGTGTGTGTGTGTGTGTGTGACATTTGTACATTGTATATATCAACCTGGACATAGTTGATGTCACTTTTTTGTAACTCTATTATAGATTTGGCATGTATGCCATGTATTGATATGTACACTATTATTATTCATTTTTTATCTATGAAACTTCAAATTTGATCCTTGAATTTGTTGGTTGGATGTTTATGCCTCAAGTGTATTCTTGTTTCACATGAATTGCATATATGCATGTGTGTTTCTATAAATTAATGTATTTGTGTGTGTACTTCATGTATATGATTCATAACCTAAATTCATGTGTACGACCTACGTGAATGACTTAAGTGAATTCATGTCTATGCTTCAGTATGTATGTACTACATGTTTGCTCCAAGACATAAGCAATTTTATGATTTAAGTGAATTATTGCTTGATGTGCTACATTGTATTTAGGTGTATCTTTCATGATCTATATGTATGAAGTCCATGACTTAAGTGAATTTATGTTTGTTGTTGTAATTTTTTTGTGACTGAAATACAAATTATGAGAGTTTGGTTTTTGTTCTTGGACAGTATATGTAGGAATGTTTTATGCGATTTTGAGCCCCTTGAGTAACTTCAAACATATAAGTTCCTTGGGTATACTTGGGAAGTTATAGGGGTATTTGGTACATGAAAACCAAGAAACATGAGTCATGGATATGAGTCTTCATGGGTTCACCTTCACATATTTGTAATCATGGTTAGATCCTAGAGATCAACCATTAATTTTGACTACATTGGTCTCATTGTAAAGTCAATCCATCTAAGGTGTCTTTATAAACCTAAGGTTGATTAGAATTATGACCTATGATAGGATAAGTATGTTTGATATTTTTGGTCTAATAAAGGTCCTACTATAGGATCTAAGGGTTTCTAAGTCCTTTCAATAGGTCTAGAGGTCCTAATAGCAACATTTTGCAACATTTTCAAAAGTTGCACAAATATTGTTGAGAAAATTTTTTATTATTGTGTTTCAAACCGTTCATTGTGGGATCAAACCCTCAGCTCCATCAGCTCTAGTTGGTTGGGTAAATAGTAGGGGAGACCTTTTTTTTCTTGCGAAGCATCAAGAACATTCGGGTGCAAGTCAGACCCAAGTGTTCCAAAGGTGCACTAAGTCAAATTGGGCAGCAATTTTTGGAGAGCCATACCTCAGACCTCGTGAGAGATATCAGAGATCCTTGAAGTGCACAAGGACCATATTGGGAAGGCCTAAAAGCATGTGGCTCCATTCTGGGAGATTCCACTCAGATTCCATTTGGCAACCCGATCTCAGTTGGCACAAAAAGCTGCATTGTTGTTCAGTTGAAAGTTGCTCAATGGTGTATCTTTCAAACCATTTGTCATGGGACCAAACCATCAGATACATTAGCTCTAGTTGGTCGGGTAAATGCTAAGGGAAACCTTTTTTTTTTTCTTTCTTGCAGAGCATCAAGAACATTCTAGTGCAAGTCGGACCGAAGTGTTCCCAAGGTGCACTAAGCCAAATTGGACAATGATTTTTGGAGAGCCATATCTCAGACCTCGTGAGAGATATCAGAGATCCATGAAGTGCACAAGGAATATCTTGGGAAGGAATAAAATCATGTGGCTCATTTCTAGGAGATTCCACTTGGATTCCATTTGGTGACCCGATCTCGGTTGGTGCAAAAAGTTACATTGTTGCTCAGTTGAAAGTTGCTCAATGATGCATCTTTCAAACCGTTCATCATGTGACCGAACCGTCAGCTCCATCAGTTCTAGTTGTACAGATAAATCCTAGGGGAGACCTTTTTTCTCTTGCAAAGCATCAATATCATTCCAACACAAGTCAGACCAAAGTGTTCCCAAGGTGCGCTAAGCCAAATTGGTCAGCAATTTTTAGAGAGCCATATACTGGACCTCGTGAGAGATATCAGAGATTTGTGAAGTGTACAAGGACCATCTTGGGAAGGCATAAAAGAAAATGTCTTAGTTCTAGGAGATTCTACTCAGATTCCATTTGGCGACCCAATCTCAGTTGGTGCAAAAAGTTGCATTGTTGCTCAGTTGAAAGTTGCTCAATGGTGCATCTTTCAAACCGTTCATCGTAGGACCAAACCATCAGCTCCACCAGCTCTAGTTGGTCAGGTAAATTCTAGGGGAGACCTTTTTATGCTTGCAAACCATCTAGAACATTTTAGTGCAAGTCAGACTGAAGTGTTCCCAAGGTGCACTAAGATAAATTGGGCAGCAATAGAAGTAAAATAATTCAAATGTCCACAAAGCATAACATATAACACCATAATTTTAATTGTAGATTATGCCTATTACTTTGGTTTGATAGAATATTTTCAAGTTAGTTTCTTTGTAAGAGAGAGAGAGATACATACATACATAAAATACATGGAAAATGTTTAATATGAAAATGAACATACATACATAAATACAATGCATGACAAAGATACATACATAAATACATAATATGAAAATGAACATACATACATAAATACTGCACATGAACCATTATTATAATTTAGAGAAACATGAGATATCCACTGCATGAGCCATTGTTATAATTGTAATGAATTGTAATTCACTCATATCCTCTTAGTTAAATGGTACACAGTAAACTATACAAAATGTGGACCCTTGTTCTATACAAATAAACCCATGGCCACTTTTATATACAATTTGATCTTCTTTCAATATACAAAATGTGGTCTCCAAATATACATGTAGACCACTTCATAGTCATTTATATTTACAAAAAAGAGAAGCTAGATTGTTTTGCAAAATTTATATATAAAATTGTCAAAATAATTCTACCATTTTGTAGAATGATTCTTCATGATGACCCAAAACTAATTGAGCCAACCTTCTAGATCATCTCTAATGCTTATTGTGTCATGTATTGCCTCATGTTCAGATTCATGAAATTTCCATAAATTCTTCTTATGAGGCCTACCAATATACTTTATCAATTTAATATTTGTTACAACAAGAAGGTTCGATTAATGCAAAATATGTCTATGTGTCTCATAGTCCTCAAACAACCACTTGTTGAATTTTTGGATAGGGTACCTGCATTTCATAGAAGCATAAACTAATATAAAATTTAACATATAAAGTGTAATAGAATAATGGTAAGAGGTCTCAAAGTTGTCAAACAAGAACACATTATATTTTGATAGTGTACCTTCTAATCCATGTCCCTATCACAACGACAGATCCTATTGGGTACTCAATACCCTCTCCATCAATGACTATAGTTGTCAATTTATTTTTTCCCTCAATACAACGACACAAAAAGTAATCAGTCTCTTCCTCATTGTTCTCATCTGCAACAATTGCATATACATGACCTAAAATTTATAGAGGGATAAGTTAACACCCTAAACACTTAACCACCTAATAAAATGATTTCAAGTAGGTTCAACAAAGTTCATCTCAAAATGAAGAATAAATTGACAAATTACCTGGTTCAACTAGGTGAGCTATGTGATCAAAATCCGTTGATGCTTTAAACTAGTTCAATTATAGTGCTATAGGAAGTTGATATGTATCAAGTGGTTGCAAAGGTCTATAAGACCATTCATCAACCCACTCTTTTGATTCACATTCCTCCCACACAAAATTCATACAAGACAAGAAAAAAATGTCATCAATCTAGTATAAATACCCAATGATGCTACATTTGAACTTCTAAATGAGTGCATGTCACTTGATCCTGTAAGTGTATAACAATATAGATAGTTTTCAATGTTATACTCACATATCAACCAAAATAATCTATTAACCATATACTTACCTTCATTACCTATTCCCATCGTAGAGTTGCACCATCATACAATTGTTTCTACATTTATTTAATACTCTACACCACCTTTGTACTTCAATTCCTCTATGGAAAGAGCTCTTTTTACACATGCACCTGCACCATCATGTTCTCCTTTTTCATTCCCCACCTCGGTGAAATCCCAAAAATGTTGAACGCCACTTGTCACATGCATCCTATTCAACCAATATAACATCCTGGCATTCTTGAATTGTGAGGTGAAATTGTCTAACCATAGTATGTGTTGGTTGTACTCACTACCTCTTTCCCTTAAATTCTCATAGAAAACTTTGAAGCAACATTGCACAAACTCTGATGAATGTGTGCGATCATCACTGATGTAGAAGTGATACTCCCTTAAAACATTTCTATCTATGTTTGTGCTACCATGTGAATGCAAGAATGCTATATGTAAAAATATTGTCACTTGTATAGAATGGAAATACAATGCTTGCACTTCATTCTGAGGTTTAAGTGTATAATTCTCAGCAAAATAAACAATGGAGACAATAGTACCAAGGGTAGACCATAAGTTACTGTCTTTTATTTTCCAAAATAAACTAGTGTATTTATGATCTCATTTGTGCTCTCTAGATGGTGACATATCCACAACTTTCTTATACCACCACATGCACTACAAGATCCATTCAAACACATCATCTTATAAAAAATGCAACCATCATCTCAATTGCATAATACACTTGACATAAAATATCTTGATGACGTAGGAGGTGCTTGAAGACCACATTCCTGCAAAATAGTATTAGTGTGCAAAGTACAACAAACATGATGATATATATCATAATAAATGGAAAATTCAATATGTACCCTACAACATGTGATTAATCCTGACGTAAAAGAGTTTTGTCATATCAAAAAATCTTTGACTAATTTTAATTTGAGGAAATCTTTGTAGGAATCTTTCATAAAATTGTGTTTGTGTCATATCCAAAAAATGTTTTGGATGTGGCATACATTTTGTAGATTTGATTCTCCTCCTAACAATGTCTCTTTGGTTGGGGGAAACCCTTGTGTTGTCATGCCAAATTTTTTTCAATTAATGTTCTTAATGCATCAACAACAACCTTGTCCTTGTGTGGGAGTCTACCCGAGAATGACCAAAGAGAATTAGTGTTTGGATCCTCAATTTTGTCTCGCCTGTGTAAGGCTCTCTGTAATGTTGATCTACTTATCCTTAATGATAACTTTCTTTTTTTTCTTACTATACAAGATTTTTCATTTCCTTTCCCATTATAGTTGATGTGAGGACATGTTGAGTAACATTAGCATCTTTACTACGTGATTTTGAACCAATGAATTGGTATGCATCGAATAGATTTCTCACAATAGTTCTCTTAGTACTATTTTTCAGATGTTCTCAACCCCACAATTGTCATTGTCTCTCTAAATTTTAGATTCTTAACCATTTCAACAACTACTTGACATCTTCCACTTTGATTTAATTTTTCAAAATAGTTATTCCAAATCATTTTAACAATTCTTCTACAATTTCTTTCTGCCATTTTATCATGCATTGACCTCAAAATATTTTCATCAATTCCAATTACAAACTTTGGTTTTCTACAAATTATTCTAGGAGGTGTTAACATAGCCGCATGCTCTACATTTTCATTAGATAAATTAGGTGCATTTATCCCCATCATTTCAATTGGTGTATGTTCAAAATTTTCATTTTCATTATGTGCATTTTTTTCATTAATGACATCGAATTGAAATGGTGCATTAGATGAATTAGGTGCATTTGTCACATTAACATTAACATTAACATTAACATTAACATTAACATTAACATTAAAATTTTTATTTTCATCACTTACATTGCATGCATTTGATGATGTACCTTGTCGTATTCTCCTCATGCACTCTCTTTGTCTTTTCTTTTATGTCTCTCGTTGTTTAATTGTTCCTCTTTTGTTCTTTCCCATTGTTCATATTGAATGGAACCTACAAATAATATCATGAACATAGAATAACATGTGGACATCAAATCCAAAAATAAGAACAAATCAACCATTTTCTTGAAATAAGAACTTACAATAGTAAAATAACATCAAAAACACCAATAAAAAACAAAATTCAATCATTGCAAACAAAAAACATGTAAAAAAGTGTAGACCTATCTTTTAGTGGCATAAAAAAATAGAAAAACAATATAAAAACAATAGTGGGACCTCAGGACAACTTGCAAAGACTATTTTAAAACCGTTGAAGCAAGCAATGTTCCTAATTCAATAGAACCCAATTAGGTTATGTGAACATAAAGGCTCAATGCTCCCAATTCCTCAGAACCCAATCGGGTTCTGAAAAACTAAGAACAAAGGAGAGAGAGAGAGAGAGAGAGAGAGAGAGAGAGAGAGAGAGAGTAAAATGCATAATTTTTACTTCTTCATAAACCAATCGGGTTTTGAAGAAGTGAAATTGTGCATTTTAATCTGCAGAAGCCAATCAGGTTATAGAGGAGTTGAAAATGTACTTTTGTCTTTTTAGATTATGATCGGGTTATTTGAAATTTAGAAACGTGATCTGATTATAGCTTGGGAAGAGGCTTGGAAAACAAACCAAAGGCTTGGAGGCTCATTTTCCCTCCATTTTTGTTCTTTTAGACATTTTTCATCTTCTAAGATGAATTCTTGACTTTATCTTCATCAGGCTTGCAATTTTTCAATAGGGTAGCTCTATAATTTTTACCATAATCTCATACATCTTCTTAGCTTTCTAACCATATAAATATTTCTATTTTTGGACAACATTAAAGCATAGTAAACTTTAATTTTCTTTACCAGTGTCTTGAAAGTCCTCACAGACATATTTCTACCATTTTTAAAATAAATTTTTATATAATTAACCAGATTAAAAACAAATTAAATATTATTGTTCTACACTTGATTCTATACACTTTAAAAAAAAAATCATTTTCGATTATTTTGATGCAAGTTATGCCCAGTGCACGAACATGTACAAAAATTTCAGGATGTGGTCACTTCACAAAATCACAGAAAAAAATACTCATTAGAAAATTACAAAAAAATACAAAACTTATAGATCTCACTCTTACCTATCATCCTACCAAAGGGATTTGAAAAATACTGAATATAACTATATCTTTTGTACAACGCATGGAAACAACTATGTTATATTTTTCTAAAAAAATCAGGAACATGTTTTCGTGCACACAAGGTTTGACCCTCTTAATCTTATCGGTTTTTAAAAAAAATTAGTATTTTAGAAACTAGATTCAGAGTACTACACTTTTTATTATTATTTACACATCTTCTTATTTTGAGTGCATGACCCTCAAATGTCGGTTCCAAGTTTAGGTTTACCTGATTTCAGAAAAATGTGTCCACTTATACCCCCCTTTTTGGTTCACAACTTGGTGCACATACCCCATCACATTAATTTATTTTGGAAACTTCAAAATTTTAAGAAAAAAAGAGTAGTGTTGAAGAGTATACTAAATATTTTTATAGGTTATATATAAGAGTCTCTCATAGAGAGGATGGCACTGAGAAAGTTTTAAGATATTTAAATGGATTACATATATCTATTCAAGATAAAATCAATTTGGGCAATATACATAGTGTAGAGGAGGCATGATATCAATATGCCTTGAAAGTGGAAGAGAAGTTCAATAGGAAGAAATAGAATTAATTCCAAGGTAGAGGAATATTTTTTAGAAATATGCAAATATTGTATAGTGTTTTCATTAATGTCAAACTTGTGGGGAGATTGTTGGTAGTCCTGTATTTGATGTCAAACTTGGTTTATGTAAAAATAAATTGAAGATATAGTACCTAGATTATTGATGTCTATTCTAGATTGATGAAGTGATATCCAAGTTCTTGTATCATATTTTGGGTAAGTATGACTATTCCATTAGGTAGTATGATTGATAGAATATGTTTAAATTGGTCTACATTACTCTGCATTGTAAAATCTTGGTATTTAATTTTATTATACTTTTCATGGATGTATAGGGAATAAATATCTTAGGTTTCAAGTGCTAATACTCTCTACAAATGAATTGGTGAAGTTCTAAGTGTTAGTTTTTATAGTGATATATTACTTGTTAATGGAATTCTTTGTATACCTCTAGCTTTGATAATTTTTTTATTTGGTTCTTATATATATTATTTTGAGGTAAGATGATGATATATTATGAATATCAAGTGTTATGGAGGTCTATATTGTGATTTGAGTTTGTTTTGTTAGCTTTCTTTACCAGTTCTAGTTTTTGGAGCCAACCTAAGTAGTTTGGGACTATGTGGTTGTGTGGTGTGATAGAGGTGAAGTTTTAGTAGTGATTGGATGATGTGTTGACATGATTTAATGGTGTAAATTTTTTTTCTGTGAGGAATTGCTGATAAAGCTTTTGGCCAATAGATTGTGTTCTACATTTTTCATCTAATTAGACTAACTTGATTGATGCAATTATTTGTTGCAGAGGATACATATGATCAAACAATTTTGTAGAATGGTGTATGGAATAAATGTGAAGGTTTTCAAGTGTAGATAATCAGTGACATAGTAATTTTTTGATGTTTAAAATTGAGAAATGTAATCATCATTTTAGAGGATACATTTTGTACTGCAATTCAATAAACATATTTCATTATAATAAAATCATATTGTATCTGTATAGTCTTAAAATGGAAGCACTTCCATGATAATAATGTTTAAGCCCTCTTTAGGGGATGTTTTTGAGCTCCATCATATCATCCTCCCATTTTTGCATCATCCCCTACTTTTGTTCCTGATTAGGACCCTGATTGGGCCTCTTCGGGCACCTTCTACCCCACCTCGCATGTTTTCTAGGGGTTCTAACCCCCTGGGTCAAGGTCGACCTCAACCTTGACCTAGGTCAGGGTTGAAATAAACCTTGACCTAGGTCAGGGTTGACCTTGACCCTGACCAGGGTCCCCCTTTCAAATCTAGAAGCTTGTCAGCTGCTAGGGGTCATCCAAAATTCAATTTTCCCGCTTCCGGGTCGAGTGTTTTGGGTCCTGAAGTTTTGATTCCTAAATTATATTCAATATAGGTCCTCTCCTAGGGGTAAAGGATTTAATGGAAATTTAATTTTCCTATGTTGGCCTCTTTAGAAGATTGTGCCCTAGTTTCATATAAAAGGAAGCCTTTCTCTCTCATTTTCTCTAAGTCTTCTAAGTGCAAAAAGCTCTAACCAAGATTTTGTCAAGAAGCAAAAGGTTCAAGCATCC
>MU228555.1:1252717-1263152 GCA_018584345.1 Thuja plicata | reverse complement strand
CATTTTCATGTTTAGAAGTTGATTTTTCAATGTTAGGATTCTACTGGCATTATTGATCTCAAATGTGTCTTGAATGATTTTAAACATTTCAAAGGCACTGGTAATTCTAGATATGCTAGGGAGAATAAAATCCTTTACATAATCAATAATCAACTTCCTGGCTTTGTTGTTTCTTCTTTTCCATGTTGTTTTCTCAGTTTCCTCTTCAGGTATTTTAATATCTTTCTCGATGTATTCCTCTAATTCAAGTTCCATAAGGAGAGAGGTAAGTCTAGTCCTCCAGGATATAAAGTTTGAAGGACCTTCTAATCTATCTTCCATTCTCATGCAGTGAGCCATGTTTTTAATATTTTAGAATTTCATAAAATTTAGAATATGCTCAACTATAGATTATGTAGGGTTTATATTTTATCTCCCTTTAATAACCTTGCTTCTCTAATACCATGTTAAGAAATGTAGATCTGAAGATAATGTATACAATAATATGTAGTAGAATGCAATTGCCTTGGTGATTGATTGATTCTACAAAAATATATTTGTATTTATATATAGAATCTATAATGAATAGTTGTGACTATTCATTATAGAGAGATGTGGCTGTTGATACTAAATGAAGTGACTGTTCATTATACATATCATTTATTAATAACTTATACACACACACACACACACACACACACACACACACATATATATATATATGAGTTCGTTCCAATATATATTTATCAGAGAAATATATATATATTAACAATTATTATTAATATTATATATATACATATATATAATATATGCATAGTTAAACACAAACGAACAATATGTCAACAATTTTAACTCCAAAAACTAACCTTGTTTTCCCAATGAGTAGTGAAAACCATGCCAACAATTGGAGAGATTGCAATAAGATCAGAATCCAATCAAACTATTCCTCTCCATTTCAAAGGGGAAGCTCCCTTGTATGATAGTGGTATTTTTCTATTTTTGTGTACTTTCACCTGAAAGTACACAAATGATACCTAACAAAACTAAAGTAAATAGATAACAAAAATCCCAATAGTAGATATATGAATACCATTCGAGATTAGGATAAAGGATAAAAAATACAAATATGGTTTAAGCACAAGATAATTTTGATATTCAATAATGAAATAAGGACAACCAATCTCAACATACAAGGAAAAAAAATATCTTAGCACATTCAAATCAAGATACCAAGGTAAGATTGTGTTTCATCGTTACATACACCCTTTGAATCAAGAACTAATGGATTGCATGAGTACACAAAGGGATTACCAACTTAAAATATGAAAAAATGATAATAATAACTCATGAACACATTTAATATGTACGAATCAAATGCATTATTTTTTATCACTTTCAAAATATACAAGTTGAAAGACCCTCAGATACAAAGTACAAACATTAAAATTCTAAAAAAAATCCCTTTACAAAATTCTCTAGAGTTTCCCCTCTTGCAAAGTCTCCCCTTCTTTACATTACAAATTTCCTTGTATATATAGGCATCTTTTATTACTAACTTCTAGGTTCGTAACTAACTAAGTTAGAGCATGGAAGTTATTCATGCTTTTACAACTAACTCTAACTTTTAAAAAAAATGAAGCCCCAAATCCTAACTTATGAGTTATAATAAGTGACACATGTTACTTATATAAAAAGATAACTAGTAAAATCAAATTCACTAGAAAACCAAGTTATCATGCTTCTTGAGATGAGAAATTATGTTTTCATTTGATCCACAGGTTGCATGTTCCAACTTAATTTTTAGGGAAGCATATTCCAATTGCATTCACTAGAGATTTTATTTTCCTTCCATGAATCATTGCCAATATTAGGAAGTGGATTTTTTGGATCCTTTGTGCTTGTTTAGATCCATTGTTTCATTTATCAAAATCATGGTACTTGTAATCATAAGAGCTTGGCCTCTTAACTTTGTAATTCTAAAAGTTATAAACCCTTTATAGCCTATGTTAGTCTTATAAGGCATTGAGAGGGGGGTGACTTAGTGCAACCACAGATCTACAAAATAATTTCATAAAATTCCAAATAAACCAACATGAAAAGGTAAATGTAATATAGAATAAAAGTAAAAAATGCATCCACAAATGTAACATGACTCCAAGATTTTTTCTCGTGGAAACCCTTGGTTAGAGGGAAAAACCACGGTGGGAATTAGTACTCAAAAATATCACCACTGTAGCAATAAGATCTTCCCTATTAGGAGAATTACATCACCCTATGAAGGGTATACATGGTTAAGAGTATCTATAACCTGGTTAAAGGTTATTACAACAAGCATGTTAAGAACTAATCAGTTAAGAGATTTAAAACTCCTTTTGAGAGTCACCCTGTTAAAGGATTTAATCTTCAAACCTGTTAGGATCCAACATACCCTATTAGGAGTAACCTTGTTAAAGTATTTTGATCGAAAGCCTATTAGAAATTTCTTTGAGTAGAAAATTCAAAGAATGACCTGATGATGGCGCCTTCTTCCTGACATGCCCGCTTCTATACTGCTCACTATGCTATTCTATTCGCTCTAACACCTCTAACACACTTCTCCACTTCTCCTTCAATGATCGCAATCACTACACCACAAATTAACAACCATAAATTAATGATTTTACATCCTTTTATATACATTTTTAGGTTTCTCACAAACCCTAAAATGTAAAATAAGTCGGCTCCAAAAATCCATTCAAATTACATAAGAGATCGTGCCAACATAGTAAATTAAAATGTTGACTAGACCAATTGACTACCTCGATTTAACCAATTTGACTAGACCAATTGACTGTTCTTTCTGATATCATTGATGATTAACTCAAATGTACATGTGCAATCCTAATATGTTGGAGTGATCATAGATGTAGGTAAACATGAATATTTAGATAATGCCTGACTAATTTCACCATCTGAACATTCAATATTATTATCGCTTGAATCAAAATTACCAATATTATCTGTATTATCACCGATACAGGGAACACTTCGAAAAATCCTTATGCAATCAACTTCATCACATGTATATCAGATTTGGCCTGTGAAATAGACTTGTTGCTAGCAATGAAAACACTACAACATCAACTACATTATCTACTACATGATCATCTTCATCATATGCCAATAATATCCCCCTTTTGCATTGATGGAAAAACTTAGGAAAACTTAGATCATACGATTCCATGTAACATATTGCACTATTATATCTATACCACTCCCCCTTACAAATACTTAGCCATTTTTTTTTCACTCTATACTACTCCCCCTTTGAAAAAAATGATAAAGGTATTACAAATAAAATTTTATTTATATTGAGAGTAGAAAATACCTATTTATAATCTATTGAATACATCATTGAATTTTTTCTTCAAAACTTGTAGATTAGAAACCCAAAACTTTTGTAGGTTCTCCATGATAAGTATATGTCCATGCAATAGATATTAAAGCGCTTCCAAAATATCTAAAATATACATATCAGGGGATTCTAAGGCCTGATTTGCCTCTTTGAATCCTTGCTGCAAGATATGCATCTTGGGTATTAGTAGACTCTATAACTCCATTAAAGTTGCAATCCTCTTTTCCTGCTCATTCCTATAAGACTTAAGCTTATGATTAATGATACTTGAGTTTTAAAATTTGTAGCAGAACCATTTATAGGGTTGACAATTTCTAGCAATAACCTTAGCTCCTGTTGAGCTCCACATCTTTATCTATCTAAGTCCTTCAAAAACTATGAAAAGTCAGAGATTGAGATGAGAATCTTACCACCTTCTTTTATATCTTTCTTGACCTTGATCACTGCCATTGTTAAAGTATTTCTATCAAGTACAATAGATTGAACCATTTTTTCTAACCCTTTCCTTGCAAAATCTTTCTCTACCCTCATTGTCGCAACATCCTCTACAATTTGCATCTATTCACATGTAGCTGTGACTTACCTAATTTCTCTAGTAGTGTGGCCTTCTCATTATATTTTACTCAAGCACTAAGTTAGATAATATGTCTCCTGTAGATAGTATAACTTGTGCCTCTTGTTTCATTTTCTCCTTCTTTACTTTAGACTTAATAGCCATAAAAACATCAATCATCTCTTTAGGGCTCATGAACTGAAATCTATGTGACCTTGAATATCAGGTATGTCATCTTCATCCATATTAAAAATGTATGCTTAATAGAAGATATAGACTTAGAAGTAGTTACCTTATCTTTCTCCTTGTCTGTGGTCTTCACCTCTTATTCTTTCTCTTCTTATTCATTACCACCTATAGCCTCCATCATTGGTACCTATTGCTTTTGTTGATCATCTGCAGGTGTTTTAATTGATGTATCATCAGTAATATCCTGAATTGTTCCTCTAGTCTCAGGATTTTCTTCTTGTTTATCTTGTGTATCTTCACTCTATTTATGGTCCAACCTTCATCAGTTTGAGTGATCACTTCCACTTCCTCTTGATCCTCTTCTAGTTCTTCATGTTCTTCATCCTTCTTCTCCTCAAAATGACCTAAGTCCTTCTTCAAAATTCTCTCTATATCATTCTGTATGGACCGAGACTCACTAATCAACAATCTTATTGTGTAGTGACGTAGAAATTTGACCTTGTAGTTCAAAGAGAACTTTACTTAATTTGTGCATACTGAATACAATTGCATCCTCAATCTTTCTCTAGTACTCTTCATTCAACTTGTCATATTATATATTTACACAAACTAATATTCCCCATTTCTAAACTTGTCTAAAATAATGTCAACAAAAATGAATTGGCTAAAATCAGGCTTAACAGATTTAGTGGTAGGGGAACCAAACAATTTAGATGTTAGAATAAATGAGATGGGGGGTGAATTAGTTAGAATCAGTGCCCTCACAAATTATCCTATAGTTCTAAATTCCTCTAGATGCATAACAAAACAAATTTAATCATATAATTTAACTCGGTGAAAATGTATTATGTAATCTTAAACTTTCATCAATAGTTTTTACCGAATGTCAGTAAATTAATACTGTGATTACCCATCTAGGTCAATAAAATAAAGTGTAAAGTAAAATAACAATCCACAACATTCATGCACATTGACACATAGATTTTTAACATGGAAAGCCTTCCAAGAAAAAAACCACATGGGACCGGTAACCCAAAATATTTTCACTCTTCTGAAGTGAGCTTAGTGAAGAGCCAACCCTATTAAAGGTTACAATGCACACTGTTAAATGTGAAATGGTTAGAGGATTTAAAACTAACCATTCTCTCTTGACCATGCATTCACTATGGGGTCAAAAATAAAATAATCAACATTCTCTGAATGTTATAATAAGGAATCACTATCCTACTTGATTAAGATATTTATCTGTAGCAATGGTTAAACAATTACAGTAATGATCTGATTCAAATACAACTCTGATTTGCAGATATTCAGATCTATCCTAAGTAAATAATACCTCTAATTAATTTTTTCACTTCAGTTCATCTTGATGACATGTAACTAATTGAATGTTTAAAGATGTTAAGTTGATGATCATGCAAGGCATTAAATCAGTTAATGTATTATATTGTCATTGATGTCAACTTGATATAATCTGTATGGTCATGGAAATACTACCAAAGACTTAAAAAAAATTATGAATTAAGGCTATGCTATCATTAATGCATATACGTCAAGTATTCACTAAGTGACTGTATACACTAACAAAGTGCACACCGACGGTCAGAGTTAAAGAGAAAAAGTCACAGTGTTACCTAACGAGCTAATGCACAATATTATCGACGAGAAAAGTCATAGTGTTGCCCAACGAGAAAAGCACATAGTAACCTGATGAAAATAATTATAGTGTTGCCCAAAAAAAAAGACAAGGATGGAGATCCTGATGACAACTGAAGTCACATTGACAAAATAGTCAGTTATCACTGATGACTAACTAAAGTGCTGACCGACATAATAAAGAGTTCAGAAATGACAAATGCTTAGCTGTCAAGAAGCTATAAATAGAATTAATAGATACTTATCATTGTTTTAATCATCCAGAGAAAGCTAGAGATAAGTAATTAATTTAAATCTGATTTGTCCAGTTGGAAAGAAGATCTCTTTGAGATAAAACTGGAGTTTTCTTTAAATCTAATTAGCGAGAATTATGGATCACACCAAGAATCAAGAAATCCAAGAAAAGGTAAAACTTGTCTATAAAGAGACAAACCCAATTCATTATGAATTGGTGAGTGTGGAGTGAAAAAGAGAAGAGGAAAGATGCTAAAGAAAATATGAAGGAGAAGAAAGTCTTCATTCAGTCCAAATCAATCAAGCTAAGGAAAGAACTAGATTCTGTAGACACCAACAAATAGTGAGACAACATCACATAGAAGAACAGTGCGGAGAAAAGGTATATAATTAATTATATTGATCAGAGAGGTAATGCACTTACAATAGGTCTGAAAATCTGTAATTAACTTGTATGTATGAACAAATCATTAATGTTTTAGTTTAACCATTGAAGCATCGATTCTCTTAACCAAGTAGGACTTAAAAGTCTTCTACAATTGAGATTATTCCCAAGGAGTATCAAAAATTTTGATCATGGAAGTAGCATTGGATATTCCTGATACCTATTGACAGGGCAAGTGAGTGTTTGATCAAGGATGGTAGCGTTAGATGCCAGATACTAGGTGATAAACTATCTTTTAAATCCTCTAACAGGGTCACACCTAACAGTGTGTTTGTAACATTTAATAGGGTTGGCTCCTAACAGAGCTCACTTCAGAAGAGTGAAAATTTGGGGCACCGGTCCCAGTGGTTTTTCTCTTAACAGGGTTTCCACGTTAAAAATCCATGTGTTATGTGTTTATGTTTCATTACTTTGGTGTTTTACATTTCACATATGCAATTCTAGATTTATCGGTTTACTCTGCATATTTACTATGTTTCGGTAAATAGTTGATTGCTTATCGGTAATCACATAGAAGAGAGATTTACAAAGCAATCCAACAAGTAGTAAATTGATATAAGTAATTCAAGGCATTCATCTTGTAGGACAAAAGATAACTAGAGACATAATTTGTGGTTATAAGTTTTAAGGGTTGATTTAAGGATTAATTTTTGAGGCCACTGATTCACCCACCCTCTCAGTTATTACTAACAATTGGTATCATAGCTTGTGTGATTAAAAGGAAGGTTTCAAGACCTAAGATAAATATCACAAGATGAATAGATGAGATGTGCCCAAGTTGAACAAAGATAATTTTGCTTCATGGAAGAGCAAAATAAGATTCCACCTATCAGGTATTGGAAATGATGTTACTCAATAATTAGATACTAAATATGTGTTTCCCATAGGAGCACCAATAGTTAAAAAAATGAGAGAGAAGCATGAGAATAATTGCATGATGATAGATCTTTCTTCCTCACTCCCCGATGTTGAATTTGAAGATGTCAAAACCTTCAAGACTGCAAAGCAGATGTGGGAAAAATTGATGCTTGTACATGGTGGTGACAAAAATGTTTTGAAAGCCAGGGAAAAAATCACACAATACAACACAAGAATCAAAGAGGTAGTCAATGCTATTTGAGGAGTTGGAGGTGTACTAGAAGAAGATATAGTGGTAAGTAAAATTCTAAGAACCTTACTACCTACTTATGCTATTAGAGTATCTACCATTCAAGAAATGAGAGCAGTAGAAAATAGCACTGTTACTTTAGACAGTTTGATTGGAAGATTGATTTCATTTGAGATGAATAACTTTGATAATAGTGTCTTACCAAACATAGAGTCTGCATTCAAAACTTCTATGAGAATAAGTAAATTAAGTCATAAACACACTATGAGAAAAGATAGTGATAGTGAAAGTGAAGAAGAAGATCTTGATGAAATTGAAGCACTTATGGATAGAAAAATGTAGAGAGGCAAAGGTAAATACAAAGGTAAATTACCACTTGTTTGTTTTAATTGTAAAGAGATTGGACACTTTGCTGCAAGATGTCCTAACAGAAGAAAAGATGATAGATCATTTGAAAAGAAGTCTGGTAGAGGTGATTACAGAAGCTACCGATAATCAGAAAGAAGAGATACCCGAGACTACAAGGACAAAGGAAAGAAGGCTAGTTACCTAGAAAAATGCAAAGATGATGATACTAACACCGAATCTGAGGAAGACATTGAGATGGTGTTTGCGACAGTAAAAGATCATTCAGATGATGATCAAGAAAGGTATGTAGAAACTCCACTCATATCTAAAGTTAGTAAAAATGATGTCTGTATCATAGATAGTGGCTGCACTCACCATATGATCGGTGATAAGAAATTTTTTGAGACTTTTAAATACTATAAAGGTGGTTCAGTAAGAATGGTAATGACACACCTTGTCCAGTTGAAGGTAGAGGAACCATAATGTTGAATAAATAGATAAAATTTGAAAATTCTTATTGGGTAAATGGATTGAATTATAATCTATTGATTTTTTGTCAATTAAATAATTCAAGTCATAGAGTAGAATTTAAAAATAAGAAGGCAAAGATCTTCAATAAATCAGTAAATCTTATTGGTACCGGTGAGCAGACAAAATGTAACTTATTCTATCTGAATGATACTGACACTTGTTTGATTGCTACAAATGAAGACATATGGTTGTGGCATAAAATATTGTGTCATGTGAACTATGAAAACATGATAAATATTAGAAAAAATAGAAATATCAGAGGTTTACCGATGATGACCAAGCCTTACAACATCATGTGTAAGAATTGTCAAAAAGGTAAGATGAAAAAGTCTAGTTTCAAAATCAAAACCTATACATCTGATGCCGTTCTAGAATTAGTCCATACTAATTTATGTGGACCTATGAGGACAAAGAGTTATTATGGAGATAGATATTTTATTCTCTTTGTTGATGATTACTCTAGAATGATGACAGTAATGTTTCTAAAAGATAAATCAGAAGCATTTAAGATGTTTAAATGGTATAAGGCAATAGTTGAGAAACAAAGTGGTAAAAAATTGAAATGCTTAAGGTCAGATAGAGGAGGGGAATTTATTTCAAATGAATTCACTAACATTTGTAATGAGCATAGAATCAAAAGATAGGTCTCTGCACCAAGAACACCACAACATAATGGAATTATTGAAAGAAGGAACAGATCCATAGTTGATTGTGTAAGGACACTGATGATAGAGAAATGCATCACCCAAATCTTCTGGAGAGAAGCTATCGGTACTGCTATTTACACATTGAACAAAGTAAAATTGAAGAAAGACACCAAAAAGACACCTTATGAGCTTTGGTATGGATACAAACCCATTGTAAGTTATTTCAAAATTTTTGGCAGTCAATGTTCTTAAAAGATGATAGAAATGGAAAACTTGACTCCAAGAGTGATGAAGGAATATTTCTAGGGTATTCTACCAAGAGAAAGGCTTATAAATGTCTAAATAAGACCTCTAACAAAATTGTTGAAAGTGCAAATGTAAAGATAGATGAATTTGCAGAGAAGAATGAAAAGGAAAGCACTAAAGAACCAAAATAATACAATAGGTTTGCTTACAATGAGGAACTTGACACTATACCTGACCAAATATGTAGAGCTCTTGAGCAATAGATCATTGTACCTGAGCATCAGGCTACAAATACCAACAATCAGAATATGCTCAAGATGATGCACAAAGTGATGGAGAATAGAATGAAGGAAAAAATGATGATCAAGCTAATAGACAAAGAGATGAACCTGTGCTTGCAAGATATGTCAAAAAGAACCATCCACAGAACCAGATCATTGGAGACAAGAAAGATGGTATGAGAACCAGAAGTAAGTCTCTAAATACAAGATGTCTTATTTGTGATTATGAGCCACAATCTGTCAATGTTGCACTTGATAATGATGAATGGATAAGTTCTATGAATGAGGAGATTGAACAGATAGAGAAAAACGAGACATGGACACTTGTACCAAGATCAGATGACAAGAATGTCATCAGTACAAAATGGATATTTAGGAATAAATACAATGATAATGGAGAAGTCACCAGAAATAAAGAAAGACTAGTATGCAAGGGGTATGCACAAGACGAAGGAATTGACTATGGAGAGACCTTTGCACCCGTTGCTAGGCTAGAAGGAGTGAGAATATTACTTGCTTATGCTTCATATAAAGGCTTTAAGGTATACCAAATGTATGTCAAGTTTGCATTCCTGAATGGAATAATTGAAGAAGAGGTATACATTGAGAAATCAGAAGGGTTTGTTGATCCAGACAAGAGGAACATGGTATGTAGACTACACAAAGCCTTGTATGGATTGAAACAAGCACCCCGAGTCTGGTATGAAAGACTTCATTCCTATCTTATAAGTATTGGATTTGTAAGGACTAGTGAAAATAATAATCTTTATTTGAAGGAAGATACTGATGCTAACATTTTGATTGCTGAGATATTTGTTGATGAC
>MU228555.1:1233684-1252667 GCA_018584345.1 Thuja plicata | reverse complement strand
CATCATATTTGGAGGAAATGATATGCTATGCAAATCATTTGCAAATGAAATGAGAAAAGAGTTTGAGATGTCTATGTTTGGAGAGATCAAGTTCTTTCTTGGTCTACAGATCATGCAACAAGATGAATGTATTTTCATTACACAATCCAAATACATCAAAGAAGTACTAAAAATATTCAAAATGGAAGAGTCCAAACTAGTTGGAACACCAATTTCAATTGGATGTAAGCTGAAAAAGGAGGACAAGTCATCAGAGGTAAATCAAACTTTGTACAGATTAATGATTGGAAAAATCATGTATGTTGTACATACTAGACCAGATATTGCACATGCAGTAGGAATAGTTGCAAGATTTTCTGCTAATCCCAGGGAATCACACATGACTGTTGTGAAAAGAATTCTAATATATCTGAAGAATACCGAGGAATATGGCTTATGGTATAGAAGAGAAGGAAAATTTGAACTTAAGGCCTTTATCAACATTGATTGGGCTGGAAATATTGATGACTAGAAGAGCACAACTGGAGGAGCATTCTTTATGAGTGACAGACTTGTCACATGGATCAACAAGAAGCAAAGATGTATCTCTCAGTCTATTACAGAAGAAAAGTATGTTGTTGCTGCTGTAAATTGGTCATATATTGCATGGATTAAATAGTTACTGGAAGGTATGCATATGAAAATTCTTAAACTAGTAATTATCTATTGTGATAATACAAGTGCAATAAACATTTCCAAGAATCCAGTCATGCATGCTAAAACAAAGCATATTGCCATCAAGTATCATTATTTGAGAGAACAAGTTAAGGAAAAGGAGATGATACTTGAGTATGTGCAATCAAAGGAAAAATTGGCCGATATCTTCACCAAGCTACTGCCCAAGGATGCATTTAAATACTTGAGAAAGAGACTAGGGGTTAGGCCCTTGCCTACTGGTCAGTAAGATGACTAGAAGGCTGCATCAACCTACATATTATTAGAATATCATTCATGTTGATGCAAGCAGAGAGATGGAATTCAAAGATACATCTATACACAACAAGGTATTTATCTAATCCAAGCATCATATTTATACCGATAGATCAAGGAATATATTATGGATAAAAAAGATCCATTTGGCATCACTGTCAAAAGCTTGTTTGATAAAGATGTTTGTTTGGCATTGTTTTCAAAGGGAGAGAGATATCTCATTATCATACTGATAAAGGGAGAGATTATATCCATTATCAACTTAAGGAGAGATCATATCCATCAAATTATCCATAGGGAGAGATGTAACAAGAATGGGAGAGTACACACAAAGGAAAAGAGTTGCTGACAAGATACATTAAAAGAAAGGAGAATAGTCAAAGGGAGAGAGGTTGACAAAGAAGGAGAACACATCACATCAAAGAAAGAAATATTCTACATCTATCCAGTGAAGGGATTGAAGATAGAAAGAAAGCTGCAAGAATCAAATCAAAGCTATTTGAGCTTACCAAAAGCTAGACATTTGTAGTAGTTACATTTGGAAATCTTGATGAAACTATATATTTAATATTGTATTAGTAATAGTATAGTATGATAATATAGTATGTTTCCATCAATGCCAAAGGGAGAGATTGATGACATGTAACTAATTGAATGTTTGAAGATGTTAAGTTGATGATCATGCAAGGAATTAAATCAGTTAATGTATTATATTGTCATTGATGTCATCTTGATATAATATGTATGGTCATGGAAATACTACCAAAGACTTCAAAGAACTTATGAATCAAGGCTATGCTATCAGTAATGCATATAAGTCATGTATTCACTAAGTGACTGTATACACCGATAGAGTGCACACCGATGGTCAGACTTAAAGAGAAAAAGTCACAGTGTTACCCGACGAGCTAATGTACAACATTACCAATGAGAAAAGTCACAGTGTTTCCTAAGGAGAAAAGCACAGAGTAACCCGACAGAAATAATTATAGTGTTGCCCGACGAAAAAGACAAGGACAAAGATCCCAATGAAAACTGAAGTCACACTGGCAGAACAATCAATTATCACTGATGACTAACTGAAGTGTTGACTGATAAAATAGAGAGTTCAGAAATGATAAAATTCTTAGCTGTCAAGAAGCTATAAATAGACTTAACAAATACTTATCATTATTTTAATCATCCAGATAAAGCCGAAGATAAGTAATTGATTTAAAGCTAATTTGTTAAGTTGTCAAGAAGATCTCTTTGAGATAAAATTGGAGTTTTCTTTAAATCTAATTGGTGTAAATTGTGGATCACGCCAAGAATCAAGAAAGCCAAGAAAAGGTAAAACTTGTCTATAAAGAGACAAACCTAATTCATTACGAATTGGTGAGTGTGGGGTGAAAAATAGAAGAGGAAAGATGCTAAAGAAAATCTGAAGGAGAAGAAAGTCTTCATTCAATCCTGATCAATCAAGCTAAGGAAAGAGCTAGATTCTGCAGACACCGACGAACAGTGAGACAACATCATAGAGAAGAACAGTGTGGAGCAAAGGTATATAATTAATTATATTGATCAGAGAGATAATGCACTTACAATAGATCTAAAAATCTATAATTAATTTGTATGTATGAACAGATCGTTATTATTTCAGTTTAACCATTGAAGCATCAAGTGTCTTAACCTAGCAGTACTTAAAAGTCTTCTAAAATTGAGATACACCCCAAGGAGTATAAAAATGTTTGATCATGAAAGTAGCATTGGATATGCCCAATACCTATTGACATGCCAAGTGAGTGTTTGATCAAGGATAGTAGCATTAGATACTAGATACTAGGTGATAAAATATCTTTTAAATCCTTTAACAAGGTCACACCTAACAGTGTGTTTGTAACCTTTAATAGGGTTGGCTCCTAACAGAGCTCACTTCAGAAGAGTGAAAATTTGGGGTATCGGTCCCAGTGGCTTTTCCCTTAACAGGGTTTCCACGTAAAAAATCCATGTGTTATGTGTTTATGTTTCATTACTTTGGTGTTTTACATTTCACATATGCAATTCTGGATTTGTCGGTATACTCTGCATATTTACTGTGTTTTGGTAAATAGTTGACTGCTTATCAGTAATCATACAGAAGAGAGATTTACATAGAAATCTGATAAGTAGTAAATTGATATAAGTAATTCAAGGCATTCATCTTGTAGGACATAAGATAACTAGAGAGATAATTTGTGGTTATAAGTTTTAGAGGTTTATTTAAGGATTAATTTTTGAGGCCACTGATTCACCCCCCTCTTAGTTATTACTAACACATCTCACCTTCATACTTGATCTGCTCGGCAATTATATTTCCTCTATTTGCTCAGTGATGTTTGTAGAATAATGCTCAGTTGTGTCTTTAACCAGTTTGATTAGTCATGCATAAAATTTGCATGCATGATTCAACATCTATGCTTTCTTATCTTGTTTTTAATGAGTCTCTTGTCTCTTATATAGACATCATGTATCATTTAATTTTCATCCTTTAGATTTTGTCACTTAATCTCCATCATTGATAATTTAAGTGTTTAAACCTTCCTTGACAGTTGTGTTAAAAACATGTTTCAATCTTTGTCATCTGATCTTCCTTGAATTTTAATAGTCATTTGATCAAATAAAAAACTTTATCTTTTACCTTGAAATCATCAATTTCTAGCTCAACATCTTAGTCGGCTTCGGTTGATTATTTTCTTGGTCAATAGTTGTCTTGGCAATCCCTTGCTCGGTTATCATTGTGCTCGTTATACACTATGTTTTACTCAATTTACACTGTCTATGTATACATAAATCTTCTTTTACCGACCACATAAACATTGTTTGTTCCAGATCTTCAATACATAACAAATGTTTTCCTCCATAATAATACTCAAATAATTTGACATCAATGACAATACATTAACTGATAATGTTTATCATCACTTCCACAACTCGGTTGAATATAAACAAATGGATTCAAACATATAAGCAATTGTAGTTTATCAATCTCTCCCTTTGGAATTTATGGAAACATAATATGAAATATGTTATATAAAATGCCATACAACAAATACCAAAAATATGTTCTACAATTACAACAATTCAGTACCTCTCCCTAGCTTGAATATAAACTGTGTTAGTATAAAAAACATTTCACCATGCAGACTCTCCCCGCACTTTTGAATTTTCAGCTCTTGAATATCTCTATAGATTAGATATGTCTCTTCCTTTCTCTTTTCTCCCTTTAGTGGATAGATATTTCATTGATCAACTCTCTCCTTTTATATTTCATGAAATTCTCTCCCTTTGACAATGATGCCAAAAAAAATATAGATCTTTTGTAGCCAAAATAAAATATCTCTAATATTCGGTGCAATAGGTACCTTTCAATGTACTGATATGTCTGTGTCAGTCCAGTTCAGCTTTGCATCAACATGATTGATATTTTGATTTCATGTAGTTTGGTGCAACCTCCTGCTCAGCTTAGTTACCAATAGACAAGGGATGAACCCTTAGTGTACCTCTCAAGTACTCAAATGTATCATTCAATAAGGGTTTTGTGAATATGTCTGCAAGTTGTTCTTTTGATTGTACATATTCCAGTATTACTTGTTTGTCTTGTACTTGTTCCCTCAAGTAGCAATATTTTATAGATATGTGCTTTGTCTTTTCATGCGTCACAGGGTTATTTCAAATATTTATAGCATTTGTATTGTCACAGTAAATCATCACTGGATCAGTGATCTCTTCATTTATTCCTTTCAATATCTATTTTATCCATGCTACGTTAGAACAACTTGCAGTAGTAGCAATATACTCTACTTCTATAGTTGACTGAGATATGCATCCTTGCTTCTTTCTTATCCAAGTAACTAGTCTTTCTCCAATAAATAATGCTCTACCAGTAGTGCTCTTTCTATCATCAATATTCCCAGCCCAATCAACATCTATATAAACTTTCAATTCAAACTTTCCTTCTCTATTATACCATAGTCCATAATCCTCAGTATTCTTCAAATATCTAAAAATAATTTTCACACCAGTCATATGTGATTCTCTAGGGTTAGAAGAAAATATTGCAACTATTCCAACTTCTTGTGCTATGTCAGGTCTTGTATGTACAACATACATCAATTTACCAATCATAGATATGTACAAAGTTTGATTTACCTCAGGTGTCTTATCTTCTTTTGTCAATTTGCATCCTATCACCATAGGTGTTCCATCTGGTTTTGATTCTTCCATTCTTAATGTCTTTAGTACTTCCTTGATGTATTTTGATTGAGTAATATAGATTCCTACAGTCTGTTGTAAAATTTGTAGTCCTAGAAAAATTAGATCTCACCAAACATTGACAATTCAAATTCTTTCCTCATTTCATCAACAAATGAAGTGCATAAGTTATCATTACCCCCAAATATAATATCATCAACAAATATTTCAGAAATGAGTGTCTCATCATCATTTCCTCCTTTTAAATACAAATTGTTGTTGTCACTTGTTCTAATAAATCCAATACTTATAAGATAAGAATGCAATATTTTATACCATGCTCTTGGTGCTTGTTTCAGTCCATCTAAAGCTTTGTGTAACTTACATACCATGTGTGTCTAATCAGGATAAAGAAATACTTCAGGTTGTTTAATGTACACCTCTTCTTCCAGTATTCCATTCAAAAATTAAGACTTCACATCCATCTGATACACCTTGAATCCTTTATATGCAGTGTATGCAAGTAGTATTATTACTCCTTCAAGTCTGGAAATAGGTGCAAAAGTCTCTCCATAGTTAATTCATTCTTCTTGTGCATACCCTTTGCAAACTAATCTTGCTTTATTTTTTGTTACATTCCCATATTCATTTAGTTTTTTTATGAAAATCCATTTGGTGCCAATGACATTTTTATCACCCAGTCTCGGTACTAATGTCCATGTCTTATTTTTCCATATCTTCTCAATTTCCTCATTTATAGCATTAATCTAGTCCTCATTTTCTAATGCATCTTTAACATTCTTAGGCTCAAATTCACAAATTAAATAAGTGTCATCTTTGAACTTACTTCTTGTCATTATGATTTCTCTTTTATCTCCAATAATCTAATTCCGTGGATGGTGTCTTCTCACATATTTAGCAAGTACAAGTTCAACTCTCTATTCTTTATTATCTTCTTCTGTAGGTTCATTATCTTTTGGTTCATGATCTTCAGTTTTAGTATTTTCCTGATGCTCAATTTGTGCTACCTATTGCCAGGTGACATTACCTTGTTGCACAGTAACGCTAGGCATCTACATTGGTATAGTATCAGGTTCTCCCTAGTAAACAAATTTACTATAATCTTCAGGTTCTTTCATGCTTTCCTCATCATTCAACTCAGCAAATTTATAAAATTTCACATTTATACTTTCAATGTTTTTGTTAGTTGTCTTGTTCAGACATTTGTAAGCTTTACTCTTAGTAGAATATCCAAGAAATATTCCTTCACCATTTTTTGAATCAAATTTTCCATTTCAATAATCCTTCAGAATATAAAACCTACTTCCAAATATTCTAAAATAATTCACATTAGGTGTATACCTGTACCATAGCTCATAAGGTATTTTGTTTGAATATGTCTTCAGTTGTACTCAGTTCAGTGTGTAAACAATCGTGTTGAATGCTTCTCTCTAGTATGTTTGTGCAACTTTATTTTCAATCATCAGTGTTCTGACACAATCAACAATTGATCCATTTCTTCTTTCAGAAATTCCATTCTACTATGGTGTCCTTGGTGCAGGAACCTGTCTTTTGATTCCATACTCATTACAAAAGTTAGTGAAATCATCAGAAATAAATTTACCCCTCTATCAAATCTCAAACACTTTAGATCTCTACCAGTTCTTTTTTCCACTTTAGCTTTGTAATACTTAAACGTCTTAAAAGTTTTAGATTTTTCTTTTAAGAACATGATAGTCATCATCCTAGAGTAATCATCAACAAATTTAAAATAAAGTATTTGTCCCCATAATAACTCTATGTTCTCATTGGTCCATGTAGGTATGTATGAACTAACTCCAAAATATCATTAGATGAGAAATTCTTTCTCTTGAAACTATATTTTGATATTTTTCCGATTTCACAATTTTTGCACATTACATGGTCTGGTTTAGATAAGCTCTGTAAGCCTCTAACTTTTCTATTTTTACTAATCTTAACCATGTTGTCAAAATTTACATGACAAATTCTTTATGCCATAACCATATATCTTCATTCTTTTCCAATAAACAAGTAGTTTTAGCAGTGTCAGGATAGAATAGGTTACCTCTAGATTGTTCACCAGTACCGATCAATTTTCCTTTTCCATCATAGAATCTTGCATTTCTATTCTCAAATGCAACTTGGTGTCCTATTTTATTCAACTGTGAAACACTCAACAAATTGTAGTTAATTCCTTTTACCCAATAAGTATTTTCTCATTTGATTTGATTGTTCAAGATAAGAGTATCTTTTCCTTTCACTTGACAGGGTGCATCATTTCCCATTCTTACAGATACTCCATCATAATGTTCAAGAAATTCAAATTTTCCTTTATCACCAGTCATGTGATGTGTACAACCACTATCAATAACCCAAATATCATGTTTACTAACTTTAGAGATAAGTGTTGTCCCTACATACCTTTCATCTTCATCTGAATCATCTTTCAAAGCTACAAATACAGTCTCAATATCTTCATCACTGTCAGATCCACTGTTATTATTTTTATCTTCAATAATGTAACATGATTTCTTACCTTTATCCTTGTAATCTCGGTTATCTCTCTTATCATGCTGTCAGTTGCTTCTATAGTCTCGGTCATCATTTCTATCATTCTTTCTGTTAAGACATCTTGCAGCAAAATGGCCAATCTCTTTACAGTTAAAGCATATCAAAGGTATTTTACCTTTATATCTTCCTTTACCTCTGTGAAATATTCTAACCATTAAATATTTTAGCTCATCAAGTTCCTTGTCATCACTATCACTATCACTATTATTTCTAATTATGTGTTTTCTACTAGATTTACCAATTTTCAAAGTAGACATAAATGCGGATTCCATAGATGGTACAATACTGTTATCAAAGTTATTTAGCTCAAAAGAAATCAATCTTCCAACAAGACTATCAACAGTAAAGTTATTTCTAGGTGTAACTCTCATTTCATGTGTTACAGAGACTCTTATAGAATAAATAGGTGATAGAGTTCTATGAATCTTACTCACAATTGTGTCTTCATCAATGGTTCCACCAGATCCTCGAATAGCATTCATAAGATCTTTAAGTCGGGTACTGTATTGTGTTATGTTCTCTCCTTCCTTCATTATTATATCATCAAACTTTCCTTGAAGACTTTTAGCTTTAGCTCTCAGTATATTTGCATCTCCTCCATAAACTAGTGTAATATGATCCCACATTTGTTTGGCATTTGTACATGTCTTGATATCCTCAAATTTTGCATCAGTAAGTGAAGAAGAAATCTCCACCATGATAAGGTTATGTTCATGTTTCTCTTTCATCCAACTAACCATTAAAGGTCCAGAAGGTAAAATGAATTCATTGTCTAGATAATCTACAATGTTGTCTCTAATCCCTGATAGGTATAGTCTCATTCAACTTTTCCATGTCGAGAAGTTATCTTTATTAAGCTTTGGTGCATCTCTCTTATACATCTTGTGATCTTTAGCTTAAGTCCTTCAAAAAATTCTTCTAAGAACTATCTTCTCTGATACCAATTGTTAGAATAACTAAGAGGGGAAGAGGGGGGGGGGGGGGGGGGGGTGAATCAGTTAGAATTAGCTCCCTCACAAATTATCCTATAGTCCCAAATTCCTCCAGATATATAAAAAAACAAATTCAATTATATAATTCAACTTGGTGAAAATGTATTCTGTAATCTTAAACTTTCATCAATAGTTTTTACCAAATGTCAGTAAATTAATATTGTGCTTACCGATCTAGGTCAATAAAATAAAGTGTAAAGTAAAATAACAATCCACAACATTCATGCACATTGACACATAGATCTTTAACATTGAAACCTTCCTAAGGGAAAAACCACCTGGTACTGGTAACCCAAAATATTTTCACTCTTCTGAAGTGAGCTCAGTGAAGAGACAACCCTGCTAAAGGTTATAATGCACACTATTAAATGTGACCTGGTTAGAGGATTTAAAACTAACAGTTCTCTCTTGACCATGCATTCACTATGGGGTCAACAAGAAAACAATCAACATTCTATAAATGTTATAATAAAGACTCACTGTCCTACTTGATTAAGAGATTTATTTGTAGAAATGGTTAAACTATTACAGTAATGATCTGATTCAAATACAACTCTGATTTGCAGATATTCAGATCTATGCTAATTACATAATACCTTTGATCAATTTTTTCACTTGAGTTCATCTCACACTTCATACTTGTTCTTCTCGGTAATGCTCTTTCCTCTATTTGCTCAGTGATATATGCAGAATAATGCTCAGTTTTGTCTTTAACCAGTTTGATCATTCATGCATAAAATTCACATGTATGCTTCAACATCTATGCTTGCATCTCTTGTTCTTAATGAATCTCTTGTTTCTTATATAGACATCATGTATCATTTGATTTTTATCCTTCAAATTTTTCTGTTTAATCTCCATCATTGATTTAACCATTAACCTTCCTCAACATTTGTGTTAAAAACACATTTCAAACTTTGTTGTCCGATCTTCCTTGAATTTTAATAGCCGTTTGATCAAATAAAAAACTTTATCTTTTACCTCAAAATCATAAATTTCTATCTCAACATCTTAGTTGACCTCAGTTGATTAATTGCTCGGTCAATAGTTATGACGGAAATCCCTTGCTCGGTTATCACTACTCTCGGTATACACTATGTTTTACTCAGTTTATAGTGTCTCTCGGTATATATAGAACTCTTCATTTACTGACCACATAAACATTGTTTGTTCTAGATCTTCAATACATAACAAATGTTTTTCACTATAATAATACTCAAATAAGTTGACATCAATGACAATACATTAACTAATAATGTTTATCATCACTTCTACAACTTGGTTGAATATCAACAAATGAATTCAAACATATAATTAGTTTTATTTCATCATTAGATTGCCTACCTTTTTCCTTTATCACTTTCTGCCCTTCTTTTGATTATGTCCCTTCATATTCATCTTCAACCTCCTTGTATCCCTTTGAATTTTATTTCTTCCTCTTTCTTGCTACCTCCTTTGTTGTTGTAGCCTCCTTTTCTTTTGTGATCTCAGATTGTGTTGGTCTTATTGACTTTTTTATTAGAATCTTTGTTGAAGGTTAGGGTTTCTCCTTTTTGACTATTGTAGCACTCCTATTTTGTCTACCAGTTGGAGTTCTATAGGTTTTAGAAGAAACAACTTCTACATCTTCCTCTGTAGTAGCTACTTCTGAAGTTATTTCTTTCTCAGCTTCATATCTTACTATAGCCTTGTTAATAGCTTCCTATGTGAATCCTTTCTCTCTTTCAAATTGTTCAAATTCCTTTATAACCTTCTTCTTAATGATCGGTTCACTAAGCATGCCTGCAACTTCAAGGTACTTTTCCTTGTATGTGCCAAACCTCCTAGCTATAGGGTCAATGAGTTTCTTTAATATATCCTCTATATAAGAAACTAAAAAGTAATATCCCAGTTCATAACCCATAGGCATAGCCCATGAGGTCCTAGGTACTACAACCTCCATCTGAAAAGTACCAGTGTCCACCATAAAAAAATTTTCATCCTTATATTTTTCAACAACACGTGTATGTATTCTTTCCCTTTGATGCATTTTACTTTTAAAGTCCTTAAATTAACCCCAAACTTTCTCATTGAAGTTATTACCCTATAATCTTACACATTTCCTCAACTGGACCACAACTGATGTACCTTCTATCCAGTTAATAGGACCAACACCAGAAAAGTAGTTTTGAAAGTAAAAGAATAGACCCAGGAGAAATTGACTAGAGTTAAATGCTTTCCTTTTATCCTTTTTAATCTTCTCCATGTTTTGATAGAATTGATTTCTTATCATAGCACACAAGTCATACTCAACATCTTCTTTCACCATCCTGTATGCAGTATGAATCACTACACCAGACTTACTATTGATTCTACTTGAGTGATAGACTTTGTATCCTATCACCATGGATGCGAATATGAATTCCTTATCAGGGATATCATTGATTTTATTTTCATGTTTCTCTGATTTCAATTTCGTTAGTTTTGTAACTCATCATGTGGAATAGATCTTAGTTTTGGTATGTCTCAAGTAGCAAAAAAATCCGTAACAACATGAATGACCCCTTTTAAGATATTATAGGCTCGATCAAGTTGCATGAATATTTCATAAACCCTTCTTAGTACATATCTGACTTGTTCTTCCTAAAATTTAGAAGGAAAGTGTATCACATATTCAAAACCCTTGTCCACGATCACTCTATGCTCATCCTTCAACACCAAATTGTTGCATAATTTTCCATACAATGAAAAAATATGTGTTTCACCTAAGTCCTTGATCTTAAAATGGATATAAGACCTAACCTATTCCATGTACAATACTCCATAGGACATACTAGTTAGGGAAATTTTTGGACCATTCTCCATCAACTTATATGGATGCCTCTTAAATTCAGGCCTAGGTTTCTTAGTGATCTCGATAATAGTAGGAGTATCCATTCTCAAAAAAATATTTTTTAAGCATAGATATCTTCAATACATACCTCTCAAGTCACCTCTCAATGAGTCACACAAACCCTTGCAAATTTCTTCACCAAATCCTCTTCAAATGCTTCTGTAGTCATCTTAATTATTGTCAATATTCTTAGACTTCACTTCTATTGCTCCTGGTTATATCGTTAATGCGTAGGTACACAATTATACCTAAAATAACCTTTTATCTTCCATTACATTACAATATTAATTGTATCACCGGTTGGTAACAAAGAATATATATCTTCAAAGATCTTGTTAGCGGTCAACCAAATCTTCATGCAGTTAGACAAAAATTCATACCATACTTCAAAACAACCATATGCATCTAAATATACAAATAGAACTTACTACACATGCATCTAGGGGGTCCTTAATAGATTCAAAAATGTTTTCTCCCCCTAAGCCAAAAATAACTTAGTTAGATGAAGAATTTTCCACATCAAGTGAAGAGGTGGAATCTCCTAAATATTTTCTTTCACTCTTCTTTACCCAAATCTTACTCATCTGATTCTTGGTCTCTTTATAATTCACAATCTTCTTTCTCTTTTGCTTGTCTGTCTAATTAACCAGTTGGTTCACCTTGTTGTTCCTTACTCTACAAAACCTTTCAATGTGTCCTATCTCATGATAGTGAAAACATGCCATGCAAGTTAATCTCCAAGGTCCTACATTGCCTCTACTTTTCCTCAATCTACAGTTGAAAACCATATGACCATAGCTATGACAATGTGAACAAGAAACATTCCACTGGATCCTATTCAGATAAGGACTCTGCTGGTAAATTTGTGACCATTGATTGTTCATCCTTGCCCTGCACTCATTAGATATATGACCATACTTGTTACAATTGTAACAATAACCATTAAATATTCTAGATATAACATAAAATATTGCAGATCTAACATTTTCTCTACATACATTAGTTGTATGTCCAACGTTATGACAATTGAAACAAACTAGTTTGTAGGGTTTCTTACCAGAATTCCTTTGATTCACCTTGGGTGCAGATTTGACATCTTTTATGGCCTTCTTGGTACCAGAAGATTCACCAATTTCATAACTTTTGTAACCTAATCCATGGCTCTCTCTATGCATTCTCTGATTCTTTAGTTGTTCATCAAGATTTGTAGTACTTTTATTGAATTTCTTGAGTAAATCATTTATAGTCTTCAACTCACCTTTTAGTTGCTCATTTTATTTTCTCATATTTTCATTCACCCTTAGGGCTTCTTGATTCTCTTCATTTGTCTCATGAAGATGTGAATGCAATATACCAAATTCTTGTTCATATTTGAAAAGCTCATAAACCTTGACTTTTAGGGCTTCATCTTTGGATTTTAGGGACTCCTATACAATTTAACTTGCTTCTTCTACAGTCTTCATTGCTTCCATCTCTTCACCCATTCTCATTTATAAATCTTATAAATCTCTCTTGATGTTCTTCTTGTCTCGAGTCAATTGCTCATTCTCCAAGGACATTGATTTCAATGTGGCTTCAGATTCCTTAGATCCACTTTGTTCAGATAGTTGTTCAAGTTGCTCAACAATTTCATGTCTCTTTTCTCTTGACTATTGGAGTTGTTCTTTTATCCTTTCAATGAATTGCTCGACATCTACAACTTTCTTCTAATGTGGTCATTGATATCTTCAACCCTCCATATCTTCCTTAAGGATCCTCCCCAAGCTATTAGGATTTTTCAAGGGAACTTGGCTTTGATATAAATTGTTAGTCTTATAAGGCACTGAGAGGGAGGAGGGGGGGGGGGGGGGGGGGGGGGGGGGNTGGGGTGAATCTATGCAACCACAGATCTATAAAATATTTTCATAAAATTCATAAAAAACCAACATGAAAACGTAAATATAATATAGAAGAATAGTAAAACATGCATCCATAAATGTAACACAATGACTCTAAGATTTTTTCTTATGGAAACCCTTGGTTAGAGAGAGAAAACCATGTTGGGAATTAGTACCCACAAATCTCACTATTGTAGCAATAGGATCTTCCATGTTAGGAGCATTACATCAACCTTTTAAGGGTATACCCAGTTAAGAGTATCTATAACCCAGTTAAAGGTTACTACAACAGTCCTGTTAAGATCTACTCGATTAAGAGATTTAAAAACCCTTTTGAGAGTCAAACTGTTAAAATATTTAATCTTCAGACCTATTAGGATCCTACATACCCTGTAAGGAGTAACCTTGTTAAAGGATTTTTATTGCAAGCCTGTCACAACTTGCATTGAGTAGAAAACTCAAAGAATGACCTGATAATGTCACCTTCTACCTGATAGATCCACTTCTATACTACTCACTATTCTTTTCTGATCTCTCTAACACCTCTAACACACTTCTACACTTCATCTTCAATGATCGTAATCACCACACCACAAATTAACAACCATAACTTAACGGTTTTACATCCTTTTATATACTTTTTCAAGTTTATCACAAACCCTAAAACATATTACAAGTTGACTCCAAAAATCTATTCAAAGTACATAAGTGATCATGCCAACATAGGAAATTAAAATGTTTAATTTTGGCACTCAACAATGCAATTCAAAAATAAATGGAACATTGACTAATAAGTGACCTCTGCCTCATTTTAACCAATTTGACTCGACTGGTTGACTATTCTTGCTGATATCGCTGATGATTGACTCAAATCTACACATGCACTCCTAATATTTTTGAGTGACCATAGATGTAGGTAAACATGACTCTATAGACACTACTTGACTGACCACACCATCTAAACATTCAATATTATCATCTCTCATCAAATTTACCAATACTATTTCTATTATCACCGATATAGAGAACACTTAGAAAAATCCTTATGCAATCAAATTCATCACTAGTATATCAGACCTGGCCTATGAAATAGAGTTGTTGCCAGTAATGAATACACTACAATATCCACTACATGATCTACTACACAATCATCTTCATCATATGCCAAAAAACTATTAGCCATAAACATTGTTTTTCTCCTTACCTGAACCATTTGTTGCTTAAGCTTGAATTTGACATCAAGTTTTCTAGACCACCTAAAACCATATTCAATTTACTAATATAAAATATGTTCATGCCCATATAATAAAAGATTAGATATAAACCATGGAAGACATGGTTGTGAATACATGATTGATCATGATCCTTAAACTTTGGAAAAATTGTACTTCAACTTTGGAACATTTGCACCAAGTATATTAAGATATGTCTTCTCACGAAAAATAGCATGTGACCATCATAAAGAGTTGGAAATGAAACAAGTTTCCCACATTTACACCCTTGAAAAGTTAATTATGGCCCATCAAGCTTACTAAGCCTTCCAAGAACAAGGAGTAATTTAAAATTGAACCTGACATTCATTTGGTGAGAAAATGTAGTTTCAAATACAAAAAACATCACTATACCTCATAAAAATGAACATTTTTACTATTGAATTTATCTGACATAAACTTTGTGGAATCACATTTTCTTGAGGCCATCAAATCAAACAACTCACATGCATTGCATTTATGATTCCATAGTTTGGAAGCATGTCTTTGAGGGTACTCATGACTACAAAATCTACTAAAATTCTCTTTCCTTAATGCTTTGATGGATTCCATATTGTGTTTCACAATTCACATCTTTACAAAGGCAATGAGGATTATAGTGAAGGTCGTGTAATTTTTGATTCGTATATGCCATTCAATCTTGCTTGAAAGTTTCTAAAGCCTTGAGAAAAATTGCACTTTACACATAATCCAATCATCTGATAGCATGCAACGCCCCACCCTGAAACTCATGAGAAATTAACCTAATTTACATTAATTTGATGTAATATTTTTTTTAAAACATTTAAAAATACATATGCAAAAGTAAGTACAACACAAGTTAAGACATTAAAGTCAGGTACATTAACTCAGTTAACTTTCCCAAGGATTCCAAGTTGTGGTGTTCCTTTGAACAACATTAACTAAAATACCATGAACAACATAACCATATGATATATACTAAGATCATTTAAAAACCCAAATTGAAGTATGAACTAGGGGTCCACCAATCGTAAAGTAAACTAACATGTATAATACAACTGAATAAAAAGATATATTTATTATATCAATGAAAGAAAAGGGACATAAAAGAAGGTACAACTAATGTATCATTGCATACATAATAGTACATCCTCCACTACACATGTCGTAGGGATCACAATAATGAATCAAGTCACAAACACAATACAAGTACATATACATCTCTTGAAAGACGTCTCGAATCAATACATCATAGAATACAATATATACATCTCATGACAACAAAAAGAAAGGTCTCCAAATAAAGAACATGTAAGATAGAAGCAAAAACAAGGATCATCTAAGAATATAAACACAAACATCAGATCTCAATGGTAATAAGAATCACTAGCACCCGACCACGTGGAACCATTAGGTCCACCCCACCATGTTGAACAGATAACACCAAGCCTCACTCAAACAAACAATCAAACAAGTAAGGATAATGCAAAGGTACACTCAATAAAAGGGTTAAAAAGGTTATAAGGTTATGAAGTATAAATGACCAAGACTTATTTAATCAAAAGAAAATATCTTTAATTTCAATTTTAACTTAAATTAAGTTTTCACAACTTAAATTTATAAAATAAATTTAAAGTCATAATTTATTAATAAAGTGCATTTTAAAATGCATGATAATGTTTTAATTAAATAAATAAATTATACAACTTAAAGTAATATTACCAACTCAATTATGCAATTAATTTTAATATTTAGATTTAATATTAATTAAATTCCTATTATTATTAATTTTAGGATTAATAATTAAATTAATTACTAAAATATAAGTATTTAATTAATGATAATAATTAAATAACCATGTATTAATATTTTAACCTTATTAAATATGTAATTATTTAACCTTTAATAGTTAACCATTAAATTAACCATTTTACTAACATCGTGAAAAAACACAACATAGACCTATATAAACACATGCATACTAAAAAATTAACTAAATCAAAATGCAACAAGCATACTCGATAGAGTTCTCAAATTAAGATCTCCTTGAAAAATTCAGATAGGGTATTCAATCAGATCCTTTTCCAATCATAGAACAAAATGTAAGTTTAGGATAAGGTTTATGCCTGAATGCTATCTCCCCTCTTTTACTATTGAGACATATGTAAGGGCACACTTACTCCTACCAATTTAGGGAAGATGATGCCTGATACCTGGATACGTATCATCACAAAGTCAAGAATGTACATGCATATAATATATAATAGACAATGGTAGGGATCAATAAATCATGTGGATCTCGCAAGCAAGTAGCTACAACTCTGTCCCTCACCATATCAAACACTTCAAATAGAAACATAAAACATACAAGTCATCCATACACATGTAGGTGTGGGGTTAGTTAAAAACCATAAATATCCATAACATCATAATATGCAAATAATCATCATCTAACTAAAAATATTATATAAAAAAGGAAAAACCAAAGTGGGGGAATACCAAGATAAATATTAATTCATAAAGTAGTCAGGGTTTCCAATAGTAAATCAAGTGTGACCAATGCCAAAAAAATTGGTAGCGAAAAGAGAGATTCTAGTGACTAATCGAAGCGTAAGAAAGTTCAAAATTCAATGCTAGCCCACACACCACAAAAAAATCATCAATAACTAAATAAATTATCATTCGCAAAATATATCACATAACAAAGTGACTAGTATTATTCATACTTAAGGGAGTAACCTCTTTACAACACTCAAGAATACAACATCCTGGTTGCGTTAGAGAATGTACCCAAACATTATAGACAAGATTAACTAGGTAAGATGCATCTAATGTAAATGTAACTGAATAATTTTGGCAAAATCCTACAAGTCATAAGCTATGATGGTTCTTGTATGAATAAAATGCATAGTTCAATTGACGACTCTGGTCCTTAACCTAATTAGCCTACTATGATGAAAGAAACATTCTAATCTTATAAATACATAGTAAATGATATATTATTTCAAATTGTGCACAATGCATTAAAATGAAATGAAAATATTATTAATCATTTCCTAATTTCATAATTAATCTTATCCTTTCACATTTGATTACACCACTCACATAATACAATATGCAATACTGAAATAAGATCCAATGTAATGCCCCGCCGGGGAACCCAGGAGAACTAACCTAAACTTGACACTGAGTTAACAGGATAATTTTTTTTTTAAATGTTTAAAAACAATAATGATAACAATGCGGAAGCAATGCAATGAGATACACGACATAAACATAAGAACAACTCATACACAGATAACAATCCTTGAGGGTTCCTTGACGTAGAATCACTTAAGCAAGATAATCTACGAATAACAACTATAAAGAACTAACACAAAGGATGCATCAAATGAATCCAATAATATACATATCATAACTCACATCCTCTACACATGTCAGAGGGTATGTAGTAATCACTCTATTACAATATTACAACTGATATGATAAGATCAAAACCTCCTAAATAAATAGGATGAATACAACATGATACATCCTCCAAAGGATGTCAACCAATAAACACATATGGTACAAATATACAACTCATGAAATTGTACAAGTCTCCAAAAGAATCAGAAGATATAACAGCAACAAGGATCGTCTAGGCAAGAAGAAGAACCATCGGATCTCAATGGTAATAAGAATCACTACCACCCGACCACGTGGAACCAAAGGTCCACTCCCACCGTGCTGAGGAGATAATATCAGGCCCACACACACAGGTATACAACATGAAAACAATCAAAGGTATACAAGCCATCATAAAGAAACACATAGGAAGATCCTAGAAGCTTTCTGATCACAAAAAGAAAGATTAAAGCAAAAGCATAAGGATGAAAAGATCAAGACAACTGGAAATCCAAGATCAAAGCATAGGTACACCATCCAAAGATAAAGGAACATATATAAGATATCCAAAAAACCAACGCAAACCATATACTGAAACCAAAACCAAGTGTCCAAGACACAACCATAAAAAGGTACAACAAGACCTATGTAGGAGACTTAGGCTACATGCTATGGGAGTGTCATCACATGGTCATATACTTGAGTTACCCAGGATTGGTCTCTATGGACCCCAGACCCTCAAGCATCATCTAGTTGAGTTTACCCTGGTCTAGTCACTCTGGACCCCGGACGCTCAACATGCTAACTAATCTTGTATTTAATGTAATCCCCAAGTTTTATTATTAAGTTATCA
>MU228555.1:1210725-1230469 GCA_018584345.1 Thuja plicata | reverse complement strand
TGACATCCTAACATATACATCAACATCATGAAATAACCATAAATCATATGCAAATAGGAGATATAACACTCTAAGCAATAAATCAATAACATACTGGAATGTGATACATAAATATCCTCTAAACCATATGAAATAAGCCTCTCATACATAAAAAGGCCTAAAAGAGTTCAAAAACTGAACCAGAAAAACAAACTCAGAGGTGGGTATTACATCCAATCAATAACATTCAAATCTAGCCATTAAATAAATAACAATATCATACCACTAGGGACATAATTCATGAGGCCAGTCAATGAACATAGAATGTTTAAGGGAATAATAATCATGAACCAAGGAGTCCCTCAAACTAGGAAACTCAAGACCAAGGAGGGTCACCTAAACCCTAAACAATAACACTCATCAATAATCATGCTAGGTCAAATGAGGCAACCCAACCATGATCGCTAAGTGCGTGCGCGCACACACACACACACACACACACACACACACACCCACACCACAAAAGGGGTACAATAAGCAAGGTAACTCCTCACTCACAATAAAAAAATCACATAAGCGATTACCAACTTCATGAGCATCAATGTAAACAAAGATCCTAGTGTTATAATACGGGTTTTAGCAATAGATAAAGCCTCATTATGTATTTCACCTATGACAACCAATTGACAAATCCATGTTTCATAACAAGCTAAGATAAATAAAGACATAAATATTTAGTTGCAATACATTGGTTCTCAAATATAAAAGAGTTGTGTGTTTATGTTATTTTTTCAAGTTTGACTACTATACACCTAATAGGAGTATAATTCCTATATTTACTAGTGTAGAAACCTGGCTCTGATACCAGATGAAATGCCCCACCCCACAACCCATGAGAAATTAACCTACTTTACCTTAAGTTGACGTAATATTTTTTTAACATTTAATAATACATGTGCAGAACCAAGTAAAACACAAGTTAAGAGGTTAAATTTGAGTACATTAACTCAGTTAACATTCCCAAGGATTCTAAGTTGTGGTGTTACATTAAACAACATTAACTAAACTACTATGAACAACATAACCATATGATATATCCTAAGTTCATTTTAAAACCCAAATTAAAGTATGAACTAGGGAGACCAATCATACATTAAACTAACATGTATAATACAATTGAATAACAAGATACATTCATTATATCAATGTAAGAAAAGGTACATATAATAAGGTATAACTAATGTATCATGGCATACATAATAGTACATCTTTTACTGCACATGTCACATAGATCACAATAATGAATCAAGTCACAAACACAATAAAAGTACATATACATCTCCTGAAAGATGTCTCAAATCAATACATCATAGAATACAAGATATATATCTCATGATGATAATAAGAAAGGTCTCCAAATAAAGAACATGGAAGATAAAAGAATCAACAAGGATCATCCAAGCATATGAACACAAACATCAAATCTAAATGGTAATAAGAATACCTACCACCCAACCATGTGGAACCCCAAGTTCTACCCCACTGTGCTGAGAAGATAACCCCATGCCTAACTCAAACATACAATCAAACAAGAAAGGCTAATGTAAAGGTACACTAAATAAAAGGGTTATAAACTTATAAAGTATAAATGATCGAGACACAAATTAGGTGTACCAAATACAATGTAGGAACCTAGAACACATATAGGGAAGTGTCATCACATACATCTATCGTTGGGTTAATCTGATAGTTTCTTTGGACCTCGACCCCCAAGTGACCATATGTGACATCAGTAATGCTTTCATATAGACAAGGAAACCAACTATGTCAAACCTCAACGTTTCACTGGATGGGAAAGCACCATCTCACACTCCATCCTAGTCTATACTAGCACTTAAGGTATGAGCGAGGCACATAATTATCTTATTAATGTTTGCCTAATAAATTTATTAAGTTATTGCTTATTAAGTCACCTACAAAGGATACCTAGGCAGCCACTTCAGGGCTCTGACACCTCCAAAGTAAGCCACTTCCCCTCAATGCTCCTAAATAAGCTACCCTAATGCTCCAACCAAAAGAAACAAAGAGGAGACAAAACCAAAACCATAAAAGACTTCTCATAAACTATTAGATCATGAAAGTTATCAAAGACGCATGCTGGAGCATAATAAAGAACATCACATTCTATACAAGGATCTAAACTGTCCATCCTATAATTGAAATCTTAATAAACAGTTACCAAATTCTTATAGTTTATCATATCACAAGATTGATCATATTATCACAAACAAAGTCACCAAAGGCATCACTCTCCAATCATGGAGTAAAACATAATCCAAAAGAATGAAACTCAGGTCATCGAACAATCACAATAGAAAAAACAAGGTGACCAATTTGATAGATAAACCCAACACAATAATATCTTTCACCCCTTGAAATTAAATAAAATGATGATCGATGACTCAATAGATTATATATCATAATTCACAAATGCACCCGAAGCAATACATGAAAAATTGTGACATCAAAATGGTTATGAACTCCCCATAATACGAACTAGAAAGGTATAAAGTATAAATCCATAAAATCACTTCAAGTCTCAAAGACACAATCCCCTCCTAGGGCTTAAGACTATCTATGACCGACCATCAACCACAACAACCAAAATTTCAATACAAAACACATCAACATTTAACTCCCATCAAATAATATATATTTTTTTCTAAAAGTAGAATATCACTGCATGCAAATTGTAAATAGAAAGTTTTTTTCCTTCCTAAAAATATAATTTCTAAAAATAGAATACCACTGCATGCAAATTCTAAAAACAAATTTTAATTTTTTTTTTCTAAAAATAGAATACCACTACATGCAAGTTCTAAAAAGAAAGTTTTTTTTTCTCAAAATGAATTTCTAAAAATAGAATGTTTAAACAACAAAATTTCTAAAAAATAGAATTTCTAAAAATAGAATACTCCTGCATGAAATTTCTAAAAAGAATATATATTTTTAAATTTTCTTTGATAAAAGACCATGCAAATAAATACATCTTTCCTAAATAACATGCAAATAAATATATCTTTCTTAAATGACATGCAAATAAATATATCATTCCTAAATGACATTCAAATAAATCTATCTCTCCTAAATAACATGCAAGTAAATATATTTTCTAAGGGCATGCAATTTTTTCCTCCTTTATATTTTTCATGCAAGACATGTGATTCATCCCCATTTCTTCATTTTCCTATGCAAATCTAGATCTACAATAATAACTATTGTAAAAATAAAAATAAATATTTTATTTCTTTTTCAAACCTTAAACATCCAAAAATCCTAATTGGGGAGAAAAATGTAATTTCTTAAAACTAGATTTTCTATGAAACCCTAACACCCACAAATATAGATCTGAAAAATAAATAAGAAGAAAATCCTGGATTCAAAATATTTTTCCTTTTTTCTCAAATTTACTTAATAAAAAAAACACAATATCAATCAAGAAATTTCACACAAACAATTCCAGTATAATAGACACAAAGAAGACATGGATATGAATAATGGAAATTTCAAACCCTACCTTAAATTGATGAGAGGATTCAAAAAGTGAAGAAGTATGATTTAGCCCTAAATTCTCTAAAGTTTTAAAACAATTCTTTAATCACCCAAAATTTGCCAGAGGGAGGATTCTTCATAACTTGATTGAATAATCCCCAAAATGATCTTCTAGGTCTAATATATAGAAAGCCTAGGAAACTAGGGATTGAAAAGTAATTAACAACCCTAATTAGGAATTAAAATTTAACTTAAAATGAAAAGAAAATTACTTTAATTTCAATTTTAACTTAAATTAAGTTTGCACAACTTAACTTTTTAAAATAAAGTTAAAGTCATTATTTATTAATAAAGTGCATTTGAAAATGCATGATAATATTTTAATTAAATAAATAAATTATGCAACTTAAAGTAATATTACCAACTCAATTATGCAATTAATTTTAATATTTGGATTTAATATGAATTAAATCCCTATTATTATTTTTAGGCTTAATAATTAAATCGCTTCATAAAATATAGGTATTTAATTAATGCTAATAATTAAATAATCATGTTTTAATATTTTAACCTTATTAAAGGCGTAATTATTTAACCTTTAATAACTAACCCTTAAATTAACCATTTTACTGTCACCATGAAAAAATGCAACATAGACCTATATGAACACATGCATACTGAAAATCAACTAAATCAAAATGCAACAAGCATACTCGATAGGGTTTTTGAATTTACGTCTCCTTGACGAATTCAGATAGGGTAGTCAATCAAATCCTTGTCCAATCACATGAAAAAATGTAGGTTTAGGATAAGGTTTATGCCTGAATATTATCTCCCCTCTTTTACCATTGAGACATATGTAAGGAAATTCTTACTCTTGCCAATTTAGGGAAGACGATGCCTGGTACTTGCACACCTATCATGATAAAACTGAGCATGTAAATGCATATAATATATAATAGGCAGTGGTAGGGATTGACACATCATGTGGATCTCACAAGCAAGTAACTATGACTCCGCCCCTCACCATATCAGGTACTTCAAACCTAAACATAAACATGCATGCCATCCATATACATGTAGGTATAGGGTTAGTTAAAAACCATAAATATCCATAACATCATCCTATGCAAATAATCATCATCATCTAACTAAAAATATGATATACATAAAATAATCAAGGTGAAAAAGTACTACATCATCAATAGGTACAGTGATAAACTCAAGACATCATCAAATCTACCTGATGATCCAACATATGTACATGAATAGTGGTCTAGAAGAGTTTGACATCACAAACAAAAAAAGATAATAGACAGGTGGACATTACATAGAAAAGGTGGAGTATAATGCCACAACACTCATCTTGCCTACATTTTGTGGTCCTATTTTTTTTACCCTTCTACCTACCGACAACCATACACACATTTATTCAACTTTTTCATACTGTCTGTTGTGTCCACCATTGATCAATGTATTCAATTGGCTTAGACTTAGAGGAGAAAAAATAAATTGCTAAGGGGAGCCCATGGACTTCTACCTAGTTCTCAGTCTCGAATCCTCAGGTCTTCTATCTGAAAAGAAATCATTCAGATTCGTGGGAATGAAATACATGTAACATCACCCACATAAACCATCAGCAGTCCCATATTGCTAGAAAAAAAGTAAACATATGTTGTATGCATGGAGATTCCTTCAAAGTTACTATTCTTCATGGATGAAGAGGAGTAAATGGTCGATTCCACATGAGTGGGAATTATATTATATAATTCTTTACAATGACATGTCTTTGATGCATTCTATGTAATAGTTCATGTATATTTTACCTTCACCTTTATTCTGCATCCGTCTAGGGGGCTGACTGCAACTAAAACTGTTTCCATTATAATCATAAATGATTTACATGCATGTGTATCCTATCTACAATTAGTGTATCCAATGAGGTTACATATATTTGATAGGTTTTGTTAAACAATTCGGGCGTGATGTTAATGATTCCATGTTTGGCACATTTATTTTCTAGAGCTTTTCCAATTACTATCTTTGACAAAAATTCCTCTGCTATTTTCAAATCCTATCAATAGATCTATTCTCCACATTTATTGCAATCATTGTATTCCATGAAATCGCATACCATTGAGGCATTTTTTCAAATAGTTGTTGTGATTAATCTATGCATCCACATTTTGGAATCATATCTACCAAGGTATTTCCAACTAGAGAAACTAACCACGACTTTACTGATGAACTTTGTGAGTCATTTCACTTTCCTATCATTTCTCCATATCTCCTTCAAGGTAGCTTAAAATTTACATCATCTGATAGAAATATTTTATGCTTTGTTGGATGTTCATAATTCATTTTAAAAACTTCCATCTTGGCAAGGGTTGGAGATGGCTTTGTGAAGGCTGAGAACTTGGCTTTGCATTGTTAGTAATAACTGAGAGGGAGAGCGGGGGGGGGGGGGGGGGGGGANGGGGGGGGGGGGGGGGGGGGGGGGGGGGGGGGGGGGGTGTGAATCAGTAGCCTCAAAAATATTCCAATAATCAACCCAAAAACTTAGTACCACAATATTAAGCCTCTAGTTATCTTCAGTCCTATAAGATGAATGCCTTCAAATAATTTTATCAAATTAATGTTGCTCGGAATGTTTTGTTAAACCTTCTACTATATGTTTATCGAATAACATTCACTTAATTTACTGAAAGATAGTAAATTATCTAGAGTATACCGATCAATCTAGTTAAGTTATGTGTAATGAAAAACACTAAAGTAATGACTCATAAACAAATTGACACATGGATTTTTAACATGGAAACCCTATTAAGGGAAAAACCACTTGGGACTGGTAACCCAAAATTTTCACTCTTCTAAAGTGAGATCGGTGAAGAGCCAACCCTGTTAAAGGTTACAAACACACTGTTAGGTGTGACCTTTTTAGAGGATTTAAAAGTTTAGTCTATCACTTGATATTGGGCATCTCTATGCTACCTTCCTTGACCAAATACTCACTTGGCCTATCAATAGGTATCTGGCATCTCATGCTATCTTCATGATCAAACTTTTTGATACTCCTTTGGATGTATCTCAATATAGAAAGGATCTTTAAATCCTGACCGGTTAAGAGACTTTTTGAATCAATGGTTAAACTGAAACAATATGATCTATTCACATATACAACTTATACTTGTAGATTTTTAGATCTATTGTAATCTCATAAAACTATTCTGATCAATATATCTCAGTTTATATCTTTGCTCCACTTTGATTCTACTCAGTGATGCTTTGCTTTATTGCTCGGTGTCCACAGAAAACTTTAGCTCTTTCCTCAGCTTGATTGATCAGGACTGTATGAAGTTGCTCTTCATCAGTTTCTCTTTAGCATCCACTTTTCATTCCTTCACCCACCACAATTTGTAATGAATTGAGTTGTCTCTTTATAGACATGATATCACCGTTGTTAGGTTCTTGATTTTCTTGATCTTGGCATGATCCATAATTCTTGCCAATTAGATTTAAAGAAAAAATCCTATTTTATGTCACAGAGATCTTCTTGCAAACTAGAAAAAATAGCTTTAAATCCCTTACTTATCTCTGGTTTTATCTTTTTGATGAAAACAAAGATAACTACCAGTTAACTCCATATTTAGCTCTGCTAGCTAGATGTTTTGTCATTTCTGAACTCAAGTTAATTTCGGTGTTTAACTCTTTGATAGCTTTGGTCAAGACTTCAGTTCTCTTCAGGATTCTCTATCGGTTTACACTATGTTTCTGGCCGTTGGTTATGCTTGTAATTTTTCTCATCGGTGTTGTTTCTCGGGCATCACTATGACTTGACTTTTGGTGATCTCTGTCCATCGGTGTTCCACTAACCATCAGTGTTTGAAGTCATATTGTGAATTCTTGTCTTTTATGCATTACTGAAAGCATAATATTTATCTCTCTGATTCTCTGAAGTCTTTGACACTTTTATTATAACCGATTAGATTATATCAAGTTGACATCAATTACAATACAATCTATTAACTGATTTAACGTCTTGCATTATCCTTCTGCATTTCGGTGATCAACTTAACATCTTCAAACATTCAATCAGTTACATTTCATCAATCTCTCCCTTTGGCATTGATGACAACATACTACATTATCATACTATACTATCACTAATACAATATGAAATATACAGTTTCATCAAGCTTTTTTAATGTAACTATTACAAATGTCCGGCTCTCGGTAAGCTCAAAATAGCTTAGATTTGTTTCTTGCAGAATGGTTGTCTTCAATCTTCAATCCCTTCTCTAGATAGATGTATCATCTGATGTCTCTATTCTGATATGTGCTCTACCTTGACTATTCCTCTTCTTGATAATCTCTTTATCCTTTGACAATAATCATTCTCTTTTTCTAAACTCTCTCCCTTTGTTACTTCTCTCCCTTAGATGGATATTTCATATGTAATCAATTTATCTCCCTTATAATATTGATTAAATCTTCTTTCTAATTCTCAGGAACTTTTACTTTCATGGATAATGATATAATCTATCCCTTTATCATATCTCTCTCTTATGATGTTGAAATAATCTCTCCCTTTATGACAATGAGATCATCTCTCCTTTTATATGATAATGGAATCATCTCTCCCTTTGACAACAATGCCAAACAAAATAATCATCTATATCATTTTCCATCCCTTTGCATAATATATTCCTTGAATTTCCCTATCCATCAGCAATACAATGTTGTAATTTTTGTTGCATATTTGTACCTTGCTATGTACAGATGTATCTGTTGCTGTCCATCTCAGTGTTTGCATCAACATGATTGATGTTCAGATTTGTTATAGGCTAATGCAAACTCCTAGAAAGCTTACTGACTGATAGACAAGGGTTGGACCCCTAGTCTCTGTCTCAGATACTCAAATGTATCCTTCGGTAATGGCTTGGTGAATATATCAACTAACTATTTCTTTGATTGAACATACTCCAGTGTCACTTCCTTTGCTTGCACTTTTTCTCTTAGATAGTGATACTTGATAGAAATATTCTTAGTCTTAGCATGCATAACTAGAGTCTTATAAATGTTTATTACATTGGTATTATCACAATAGATAATTACTAGTTCAAGAATCTTCGTATTCATACCTTCAAGAAATTGTTTGATCCATGCAATATTGGAGCAATTTTCTGCAACAACCACATACTCTGCTTCTGCAGTTGACTGAGAGATGCATCCTTGCTTCTTGATGATCCATGTGACGAGTCTGTCACCCATGAAGAATGCTACTCCAGTTGCGCTCTTTAGGTCATCAATGTTTCCAGTCCAATCAATATCTATATAGACTTGTAGCTCAAATTTTCCTTCTCTTTTGTACCATAAGCCATAGTCCTTGGTGTTCTTTAGATAATCTCAGAATTCTATTGTTAGCAGTCATATGTGATTCTTTGGGATTAGCAGAGAATCTTGCAACTATTCCAACTGCGTGTGCTATATCTGGTCTGGTGTGAACAAAATACATCAGTTTTCTAATCATAGATCTATATAAGGTTTGATTTACCTCATTCAATTTGTCTTCTTTTTTTAGCTTACATCTAGTAGCCATAGGTGTTCCAACTGGTTTGGAATCTTCTATCTTGAATATCTTCAACACTTCCTTGATGTATTTGGACTGAATGATGTATATGCCTGCATCTTGTTGAAGAATATGTAGACCAATAAAGAATTTGATCTCTCCAAACATAGAAATTTCAAATTCCTTTCTTATTTCATTAGCAAAGGATTTTCATAACAATTAATTTCCCCCAAAAATGATATCATCAACAAAAATTTTAGCAATCAGAATATTTCCATTAGTATCTTCTTTTAAGTACAAATTGCTATTTTCACTTGTTCTAATAAATTTTATGCTAATGAGATATGAGTGAAGTCTTTCATACTAGACTCTCAGTGCTTGTTTCAATCCATACAAGGCTTTATGTAGTCTACATACCATGTTTCTCTTGTCTAGATCAACAAACCCTTCTGGTTGTTCAATGTATACCTCTTCTTCTAGTATTCCATTTAGGAATGTAGACTTGACATCCATTTGGTATACCTTGAATCCTTTAAATGCAACATAAGTAAGTAAGATTCTAACCCCTTCTAATCTAGCAATGGTTGCAAAGGTTTCTCCATAATCAATACCTTCTTCTTGTGCATATCCCTTGCATACTAATCTTTCTTTGTTTCTAGTGACTTCTCCATTCTCATTCAATTTATTTCTGAATATCCATTTGGTACTGATGACATTCTTGTCATTTGGTCTCGGTACTAGTGTCCATGTATTTTTCTTCTCAATCTATTTATTTCTTCATTCATAGCACTGACCCATTCTTCATTCTCAAATGCATTGTTAGTAGATTTAGGCTCAAAATAATAAAGTAAACATCTGGTGTTAAGTGACTTACTTCTTGTTCTCTTTCCAACCTTTTTGTCTCCTATGATTTGGTTCTGTGGTTGATGTCTTCTGACATACTTGGAAAGTTTCGGTTGAACTTTGTGTTCATCATTCTGATAATCTTCTTGATCTTCATTTTCATCTCCATTGTTTGGAACATCATCTTGAGGATTTTCCTAATTTTTGGTAATTGCACCCTGATGCTAGGGTGTAATGTTCTGATGCTCAAGAGTAACATACTATTGCTCAGGTAGAGTGTCAATTTCTATATAAACAAACCTAATGTAGTCCTTTGGTTCCTCTTTGCTTTATTTATCGTTCTTTTCTACAAATTCATCTATTTTCACATTCGCACTTTCAATGGTTTTGTTAGATGACTTATTAAGACATTTATAAGCCTTGCTTTTGGTTGAATACCCTAGGAAGATAACTTATTCACTTTTGTAGTCAATTTTTCCATTTCTATCACCCTTCAATATATAACATTGACTACCAAAGATCTTGAAGTAACTTACATTGGGTGTATAACCATACCAAATCTCATAGGGTGTCTTATTTGTGTCCTTCTTCAATTGTACTTTGTTTAGTGTGTAGACAATAGTACTGACAACTTCCCTCCAGAAAGTTTGAGTGATGCTTTTCTCAATCATCAATGTTCTTGCACAATCAACAATTGATCTGTTTCTCCTTTCATAAATTCCATTTTTTTGTGGTACTCTCGGTGCAGAAACCTATCTTTTAATTCCATGCTCATTGCAATAGTTAGTGAATTATTCTAAAGTAAACTCCCCTCCTCTATCTGACCTTAAGCATTTCAATTTCTTTTCACTTTGTTTTTCTACCATTGCTTTAGACCATTTAAACATCTTAAATGCTTCTGATTTATCTTTTAAGAACATGACTATCATCATTCTAGAGTAATCATTAACAAAGAGAATAAAATACCTATCTCCATAGTTTCTCTTTGTCCTCATGGGTCCACATAGATCTGAATGGAATAATTCTATAATTGCATTAGATGTATGGGTTTTACTCTTGAAACTAGACTTTGTCATCTTACATTTTTGATAATTTTTGCACATGATATACTTTGGCTTAGTCATGCTCGATAAGCCTCTGACATTCCTTTTGTTGCTTATCTTTATCATGTTGTCAAAGTTCACATGACACAATCTTTTGTGCCACAACAATATGTCTTTGATTCTAGCCATTAAACAAATGGTGTTAGTGTCATCAAGATAGAAAAGGTTACCTTTTGTCTGCTCACCAGTACCAATCAACCTTCCTAATTCATTGAAGATCTTTGCCTTCTTATTTTCAAATGATACTCTGTGACCTGAATTGTTCAACTGTGAAACACTTAACAAATTATAATTTAGTTCTTTTACTTAGTAGGCATTTTTACATTTTATCAAGTTATTCAAAATTATGGTTCCTTTACCTTCAACTGGACAAGGTGTATCATTTCCCATTCTCACCAATCCACCATATCGTATTCAAAAGTCTCAAACTTTTGTTTATCATTAGTCATATGGTGAGTGCAACCACTATCTATGATCCAGACATCATTTTTACTAACTTTAGATATGAGTGCAGTTTCTACATACCTTTCTTCATCTTCATCTAAATCATCCTTCATGGCTACAAATACCATCGCAATGTCCTTTTCTGATTCGGTGTCGGTGTCATCAGCTAGGTAACAAGATTTCTTCCCTTTGTCCTTGTAGTATCAGGTATCTCTCCTGTCATATTGTTGGTTGCTCTGGTAATCTCTGTTATCAATTTTATCAAAATTCTTCTCATACGATCTGTCATTTCCTCCGCCATCTTTTCTTCAGTTTGGACATCTTGTAGAAAAGTATCCAACCTCTTTACAATTGAAACATACAAGTGGTATTTTACCTTTCTATCTACCTTTGCCTCTCTGCAATCTTCTTGCCATTGGTGCTTCAATTTCATCAAGTCCTTGATCCTCATTATCACTGTCACTATCATTTCTAACAGCATGTCTATGACTTGAGTTACTTATCTTTAGAGAATATTTTAATGTAGATTATATATATGGTAAGACACTATTGTAAAAGTTATTCATCTCAAATAAAATTAGTCTACCAATCAGACTATCTAGAGTAACTGTATTGTTTGCAACTGCTCTCATTTCTTGAATAGTGGAAACTCTAATAGCATATACAGGCAATAAGGTTCTTAAAGTTTTACTTACCACTATCTCCTCTTCAAGTACACCTCCAACTCCTTGGATAGAATTTAGTACCTCTTTGATTCTGTAGCTATACCAAGTGATGTTTTCTCCTTCTTTCATCCTTAGTTCATCAAACCTCCCTCTTAGGCTTTCTGCCTCTGCTCTTAGTACATTAGCATTGAAGGCATTATATTTTTCCATTAGTATATACACAAAAAAACATGATCTACACCATTGATTTACACTACACCGACAGACAGGGCGCAACACTACCCGACGCCAAGGTTACCCGATACTACCAAGTACAAAGCATCTCAAAAAAACACTATTCAGTGTTACTCGATGAAAAAAAGGATAAAGGAACCTTACGAGTAACAACAGTGCAAATTGATGAAACAAAAAAGAGAGGAACCTAACAGATGAAGGGAACGCAATGATCAATTCAATGAAGGAACACCGATAGACTTTCAGTTCAACCCGACAACCAAGAACCGATAGTCAGTTACATCCCGCAAAAAGTAGATTTGACTTTCCACGTCAGATAAAACACTAAATTTGTATATTTAGCTTCTTGTTTTTTTTTAAAAATCTAGTATGTGCAGAGGAAGCAATGTAATTATTATTGTTTTAATCAATTTAACTATTTTAAAACATGCAAACTAAAAGATCAAGGTCAAGTTGTATATCTTGCATCTAGAGTTAACTTTGCAATGCATGATTCTAGAATAGGTCAAATAATTGTATAAATAGATGCTCAATCTATTGTGAACATGTTGTTCAATGATGATTGTAGCCATTGAGCACATTAAAGAATCAGACAAGAGAATTCATGCAGAAAGACAAAAAAGGATCAAATCAGTTTTAAGAACAGAACACAGGCTACCGACAAGCACAGAAAAGGTATTAATCAATCACTATAGGTGATATTCATATTATAAGAGCTTTAATGGATCTGTGATTAGAAATTATAGATTACATACAGTCAGGTCAAACATATTGTACTCATTCTAACAAGTGTAGTACACTTAAGAAATCATTTCAAGAAAGGTGGACCTAACAGTCCTATTATAAATCTCTTAACCGAGTGCACACTTCATTAGTGTTTCTAAAGCTCGTAACAAAGGAGATCTTAACAGGTCTCCAATTTAATACTCCTAACAAGTTAGATCATTAGAAGTGATCAATTGTAAGCCTTTACCAGCTCCCTTCCATTCTACAGATAGTGAAGTTTTGTGGTTGCCATCCCCACCTCAGGTTTTACTTGCTAACAGGAGTTTTCTACGATATCATGTCTTGTGTTTATTACTTTAATAAATGTTTCTATGAATGTTACAAACAATTAAAGATTATGAATTAATATTACATGCATAAGAAAGAACATTAGATGTGGTTGGTATTATAGTAAAGAATGATTGCTAATGATCAAAGGTGAAAAGTGCTAAAAGTTTTAGAGGTACTGATTCACCCCTCCCCTCTTAGTACTACTTCCCATTAATCCCAAAAATTGGTATCAAAGCTATGTATCTTCTTGGAAATATTAAATGCTTAAGAGAAAAGATCATACAATGGAGAAGTACAAACTTGATAAGAATATTGAGAATAAAAAGCTTGAGATACAGATATTCTATGAACAGTATAAAGAAGAGAGAATCAAGATGAGAGAGTTGTTGGATGAAAGAAAAGGTATGGAAACTCAGAGAAATGAAAAAGATTATCAAAAAGAAGAGATTCTAGATTTCTTTGAATCTTCAAGATCAAATACAAGTAATGCATCAGACACATCAGAAGAGAACATAACAAATCTAAAGGATATCAATCAACATCTGATAGAGAAAATAAAGATGCTGCAAATCGGTCAAAAGACCCAGATGGTAAGAATGATTGATGTGATGAGTTCTGCTAGACAAGCTGAAACATAAAGAACACTAGCTATTAATGACATAAGGAAGATTATAGAGAAGCTACAAGAAAAGGAGTTAGAAATTCAAAGACATGCTGAGCATCACCATGAGATCACAAATCAGATTATTCTTATGAGTCAAGAAGAAAACATAATGAATATAGAACTCATTGAAAGAGTACAGGCTATCGGTGAACTAAGAGAAGAAAATGAGAAACTAAAGCATGAGGTTAGAATTCAGCAACAACATAATGAAGTTATCAGAAAGGATGAAGAGAGAAATAAAATAATGGATGATTTTCTTGAAGGACAACAAAGAGTCAACAACAACGTTCTAGGCTTTACCAAAAATGGAGAATCAATAAATCAAGCCAATCCAAAGAATGTCTATGAAAATCCAAGACCAAGAAAGCTTACATGCAAACACTATGCAAAGAAAGGCCACACAACAAATGTATGTTGAGGCAAAATGAAGGGTATTCCTAAATCTACATCTTCATTCATAGGATTATGTTATAAATGTAACAAGAAAGGACATAAAGCATATGAATGTAAGTCAAAGATGGAACAACCAAAGAAGGAAACCTACATTGAAATGTACTGTCCTACATCCAAGATGAATGAACATACAACTAATGAATGCTAGAAAAATAAAAGGCAAGCATGGAATCCTAAAGGTCAAGAAACTCCCTATCAACCAAAGAGAATCAGTAATCAATATGTATGGGACAACAGTACATGGACAAATTGTACAACATATGGTAGATATGGTCACATTTCTGCAAACTAGATGAGAGCATGGAACAAAAGGTCTAGAGGCTAGACAAACCCTGGAATGGCATGCTTACACTGTCACAAAGTTGGTCATCTCAAGAAAGACTAAAAAGATCGCATGACAGAGACAAGCACATATCCCAATGGAAACACCATTGAAGATATCCAGAGGGCTAGAGACAAAATGTGGAGAAAATCTTCAAGAAATAATGAAGCTAGACCAAGCAATGAAAATGGTGACACCCCATCCAATGGATCTGGTGACATCACCACCCCCACTTAAGCTGAACAAGTAAGTATGGAACTGCACTACACCAAGTCATATTTTGCATCAGTTCCATTATACAATTGATAGATAGTCAAAATTGGCATAAATAAAGATGCATATTATGTTACTTATTACAATTCTAAGAAAACAATCCCATTGGTAAACACATACCAAAAATCATCAGTGAATATAAAGGATGAACTGTCTACACTTACCGAGAATTGTCGGTCAACACATAAAATGGCTAAGTTACCAATGTAACTTGACACTCATTGGTAAGGAAGAAAAGTTATAAAGTTGTCATGACAGAACATCGATATCTGTTGGTGAAATTAAAATTCTTAATAGCCATCCTGAGCATCTAGATAAAACTGATGATGAATTTTAAAGTCTTCCTAATGAACTTTGTCTTCATGTCTTGACGAGTCATTGAGAATTTATGATAGACTTAGGGAAAAAGTCTATAAATACTCGATGAGAGAACTTCATTTTGCACTCGCAATTTGAAGAGAAAAAGAAGAATGAAACTAGAGTGATAAAATATCAGATAGAAGAGTGACCTTGACTCGATCTAGTGCACCCCAAACAAATCATTCACAAGTTTCATGAATCGAAGTAAGTACCAAGGGCACCGAAGAACTTTGTCATTATTTTCAAGAAAGCCCTAAATTTGAAAAATGATGGCAACCACCTCAAGAACCATAAAGATTAAGAATGAAAATAAGAATATGGTTAGCCTGATAAAGAACAACACCTGTGTAGAGCTCAAATACAAGATATGCCCAGAGATTGCATCGCAACCCGATGAAACTGGCTCATTTTTTAAAATTCCACCTAGGGTTTTGTTAATAAAGGACGTAAGGTCCTATATTCATTGTAAGATTGCTAAAATAGGTGATTTGGACATGGATGAAGCTTAAAAGAAGATTTATGATGTAGAAGGAAACTTAAAAGATGAACACAAGCATCTACAAGTAAAGGGAATAATAAATGCCCTATATTTCCCGAGGGAGTTCAAAATTGACTGGATTAGGTTGGTACTTAGCCGAATGCATGATCAAAAAATATGGTTGGATCAACCGAAGAAAATCACTAAGGATGTCCTTCATGTTGTCACTGGTTATCCAATAACTGACAAGTCCAAGGCACAGAAGCATCCCTCTAGGCCAGAAGTTGAAAAGCTCACAAAAGTTGAATGGAATAACAGAGGCCTTTAGGTTAACACCATCATCGATGAGGAACTGAGGCTCGATGCATGTGCGATTGGTTACAAGATCTTTCAGGAAAGCAGGCTAAACAACATATCATCAACACCAGTAAGCACAACTTACAAGATAGTAACAAAGGGAATCTAGATGGATTTGTGTGAGATCCTGTTAAAGCAACTTGATGAGAACATGAACACAATAAGGTCTATAAAGAATAACACATGTAAGTTCAGCTCACTTATCATGTGTATACTTTTCTACTTTCAAGAATACTTTCCTTTAGTAGGAAAAGTGAAATGGGACACTACAAAGCCAATGACACTACAAATTAGTGAACTAATTAAGTCACTAGGAGATAACTTTGACTCAACTATGACTGCATACTTCCTTGAATTCAAGGAAAAGATGAAGGAAAGAGTAAGAATCCCTGAGAAACTAATTGAAAAATATAGGGATGAGATATGTTTTGTGGTGGATACAGACTTCACCGACATAAAACTGGTTATACCAAGAACAACTTGGTTAGCCCATCTTGATTATGAAATCAACATAGATCAAGAAACCAATGCTATTGATGCATTGATCAATGAGCCAATTGACAACAAACAACCAAGGTGTGGCACTTATGAAGAGGCTAGGTCAAAGATAAAAAGAGGTCTAGAAATAAAAAAAGACTGTCAAAAAGAAGAATAAGATGGTTAAGAATCTTAAAAATATTCTATCGGTTAATGAGGAGGAACAAGAACAAATAGAGGAAACTGATGAACAGGGTACCATTGGTGAAGGGAAAGATGAGAAGAAATCAGACTCTGATGGAACTGAGTCTGATACACCTCCACCTCCTACAAAGAAACAAAGTACAAGGAGCCAAATGGCTAAGACCGATACCACACCTCTTAAGAAAGGTCAAGTAAGGACCTATAAGAGGAAGCAGTCAAAAAAGAAAACAAAGTAGAAAACAAAGAAACAAACACCTACAAAGAGAAGGAAAAGAATGGTCAAGACTAAAGCTGACATTGAAGATTCTAAAGAGGATGAGCCTGATGTAGTGAAGAAAATTTTTAGAAATCAAACAAATGATGAGGCTGTTGAATCTATTGCTGCATTTGGCACCATGTATGATAAGAAAATTAGACGATGGGATACACTTAAATCAGAGGACAAAAATAAGATACAAGAGGCAATCATCAGGTCAATGGTGAAATCCAAATATGTACTAGCTAGATTTGTCAACCAAATACCCAAAGAGCTGGGTAACAAAATATCTCAACAATGGTCATATGCTCTAGAAACTGAAAGAGAAACAAGGGAGAGGGTACTTGTCACACTTATGCCTCCCAAATATAAGATAGAAGAAATCAAAGAAATAATGAAGAAGCACTCAAGAAAATTTGTATCCAAGATAAGAGCTTAAAAAGTGCTAGAGAATAAGTTTATAGAGATGGACACAATGACCAAAAAAAATGGAGACAACTCCTAGATCTGCCTGAAGAGTCAAAAAGTCATGAGGAATAGTTAATTCTCACTAACACACCTCATAGAGAGGAGGAGAAAGACAAGGAAAGTCCTCAACACATTTCTTTGGACAATGTTGAATATATGGAGCCAATCGATTTGGACAAAGTCATGGATGATCTTGACATTCAAGACATCACACATTATGAATCTGATAAAGATCCACAAAAAGAAGAAGATGTAATATTTATATCTCTCAAGGATCAGGAAAAGAAACAAGAGTTGAAGACAATAGGGCTTAAAGAAATGAGTGTTGCTGATGAGACATGGAAGGACACTTTAGTCATGGACATAACAAAACCAGACCCTGCAGAACAAATACAAAAAGATAGAGATGTCACTACTCAAAATGACCAAACTAACAAGAAGGACACCACTCTAGATATAGCACAAGCTAGCACACAAAGCAATATTCTAGTATTGATGAAGTCCATCAATATACTAGAAGGTAATGAAAGATCTACTGCAGAAGATACAAGCACACCCGAGGACCAGGGTGATGTTGAAGAAAAAGACACCACAGATGACACAAAGGACAAAACTGCAGAGCAAGCTACAACTGATGATCAAAAAGATAAACCTACTAATTAGAGTACATAGGAAGCACAAAAGGTAGAAGAGGACACATAGAAATAAAAGAGTGAAGAAGCAAAGAAAGATGAGATGGAGAAGAAAATAGAAGAAAAATCTACAGAGACACCTAAGGTTGATGGAGGGACATCTTCACAAAACTGACAGGTGCACCCCAAGAAGAAAATAAAAGAAAAATCTTCAACAAAGCCTTCACCAAGCACTTCAAAGAGGACAAATGAACTAGCAATGGTAGTTCATACATCTACAACCACACAAATCTCAAAGAAGAAGAGAAAGCATAAGAATCCATTCACTCTAGATGAAATCATTAAGATTCCAGTTTGTGATCCAAGAACATTGGATCCAACTGAATTGAAAAAGTATGCAAGACTTTGTGAGAGAAAATCAATGCAAGACAAGTTGAGAAAAGCCAAAAAAGAGGCAAAGGTACTTGAAGTAGCAAGAGGAATACTTCAACAAATTGTACCAGATGTAGATGTTGATTAAACAGCCCCAATGCATAATCAATTAGTGGTTCTCACAGACACAATCACATCTTAGAACATAGATGCTGAGAACATCATGGAAGAAAGACTTGAACAAAAATATGAGTTCAAGCTAGCAGAAAAGATAAGCCAAGAAGTGGCATTGCAAAAGTTAAATATTTTTGAATTGGTTAGCACAATAGATCCAATAATCTCAGAAGCTATAACCTTGATACAAAATTTATGCATGCTTGATCAACTCACCCATGAGTATACTGACAAGATAGCATAAATAGATGTTGATCTTCAAACAAGTGCACAAAGTCTCACAAATAGTGAAGAGGAAATAAAATTGCACAATGACCAACTAAAACAAGCACGGAAGCTAAGACAAGACATACAGATTGCAGAGACAAATTTTAGAGATGAGGTAAATGAGCTTCAAGAACAACTCTTAAAGACACTCTCACTACTACAGAAACATATGACAGAAGAAAAATAACTAATTTCCACCCCAGAAATGTTTGTCCTAGACAACATTTATGATATGCATGCACAGCTAGAGCTAGAGCACATGACACTATAACTATTGAAAGAAAATTGAGAGAAATCGCTCAAAGATATCAAGAACACCCACTCACATATTCTTGACACATTGTAAGTTACACATTTTTGTCACATTTTTGGCATCTTATTGTAATATATAAAATAGGGGGTTTGATTGGAATGCAATGTGTTGGAAAAGGATAGGGTGATTTGATTGTTAATTGTTGTTTGATTTGATTAAAGTGAATTGAATTCCTTAACCCTACTTTATACTTACTTGAATTTAATTGATTATGTATTGTAATTGTGAT
>MU228555.1:1182175-1206305 GCA_018584345.1 Thuja plicata | reverse complement strand
GGGAGATCCAAGTTGATCAACCCCAAGGAAGGGCTAATGCACAAATGAATCAACTATTTGGAAAGGAGAATAACAAGAGGGGAATCTTAAATTCTGTTAATTATATGTATAGATATGATATATGATATTAATTGAAGAAATAGGAGAAATACACTAACCTTGAAATATTGCAGATCAAAGAATACTATTTCCTGAGGTCTATAGACTATTTATGGAAAAATGCATAGTTGATCCTGAACCAGAACGCAGAGACAAACAAAACCCATAAATATTTTTCCATTCTGATGTCATCTTATGAAAAAGGTCGACCTTGACCCACAAATGCTAACCTTGACCCAATAATGTTGACCCTGACTTGCATAGGTCTGACAGAGAATCTGTTCGTGTCGTCCGAAAGAAAGCCGAAAAGGGTATCCAAATCTGGTCTCAAATCTACTGTTCTGAACCTGTACTTGCAAGAAAAATGGGATTTTTTGTTGTGGGGGAGGGGTTTGGATTATTCAAACCTTGATTTAGGAATTAACCTTGAAATCAATAAAGTATAGAATGCTAGCAAGTAGTAGAATTGAATCTAACAATGAAACTATGATATTCAATACATATGTAATTGAAATTCAAATGTATGCAAGTATGTAAGTATGAAAGCATGGAATTTAGAAACCATAAACCTCCATGATTGTATGCTTGAAATATACTTTGAAGAGATGATGAAAGAATCTTGAAGGAAGATCACACCACCATGATGGCTAGATCTAGGGTTTGAATGATGAATCTTGAATGTTTGCACCTAATCCCTTCAAAGGCTTGAGAGCTTGAATCCTTGATCTTCAATGGAGAACTTGAATGCTTGAGAGGAAGACTTGAACACCTTGAAAGCTTGGAAATATGTAGAATAATGGATGCTTGAACTTTTTGCTTCGTGACAAAATCTTGATTAGAGCTTTTTGTACTTAGAAGGCTTAGAGAAAATGAGAGAGAGAGAGCTCTTCCTTTTATATGAAACTAGGGCATAATATTCTAAGGAGCCCAACATAGGATAATTAGATTCCAATTAGACCCATGCCCCTAGAAAAGGACCCATATTAAATATAATTTAGGAATCAACACTTCAGAACCTGAAACAGCCGACCCGGAAGCGGGAAAACTAAATTTTGGATGACCCCTGGTAGCTGACAAGTTTCCAATTTTGAAAAGGGGACCCTGGTTAGGGTCGAGGTTGACCCTGACCTAGGTCAAGGTCGAGCTTGACCTTGACCCAGGGGGCCAGAACCCCTGGAAAATATGCTAGGTGGGGTAGGAGGTGCCTGGAGAGGGCCAATCAGGGTCCTGAACAGGCACAGAAGCAGGAGATGATGCAGAAATGGGAGGATGATATGATGGAGGTCAAAAATGTCCCCTAAGGAGGGATAAACATTCTTAACATGGAATTGCTTCCATTTTAAGATGATACACTTATAAGTCAAGTACATTTTTTTCATGAGTATGAAATAAAAGGGGGAAGTGATATGTACAGTCACAGTAAAAGAAGGGGAAAATGAAAGGAGGAAATGATGTGTACAGTCAAACATTTGAAAGAGAAAAGAACATGGAATGTATAGTATAGAGGCAAGTATACATGTACATATAATTATACTATATCGATGCATACAGTTAGGGGGAGTCATATAATGACAAGGATATATACATGGTGTACATACTAAACACTTTAGTATTATGCACATATCACTCTTTAATACTAATGTCAAAGGGGGAGATTGAAGGAATTATATTTTTCCATTAGTATATACAAAGAAAAACATGATCTACACCATCATTTTACACTACACCGACAGAAAGGGCACAACACTACCCGACGCCAAGGTTACCTGATACTGCCAAGTAAAAAGCATCCTGACAAACACTATTTAGTGTTAACTGATGAAAAAAAAGGATAAAGGAGCCCAACGAGTAACAACAGTGCAACCTGAAAAAAAAACAAAGAGAGGAACTCAATAGATGAAGGGAACCCAATGATGAGTTCAATGAAGGAATGCCGACAGACTTTCAGTTCAACCTGACGACCAAGAACCAACAGTTAGTTACATCCCGCAAAAAGTGGACCTAACTTTCCATGTCAGATGAAACACTGCATTTTTATATTCAGCTTCTTGTTTTGTTTTAAATCCATTATGTGTGGAGGAAGCAATGTAATTATTATTATTTTAATTAGTTTAACTATTTTAAAACATGCAAACTAAAAGATCAAGGTCAAGTTTTATACCTTGGATCTAGAGTTAACTTTGTAATGCGTGATTCTAGAATAGGTCAAATACTTTTATAAATAGATTCTCAATCTATTGTGAACATGTTATTCGATGATGATTGTAGCCACTGAGAGCTTCTAAGGATTAGATAAGAGAATTCATGTAGAAGGACATAAAAGGATCAAATTAGTTTCAAGAACAGAACACAAGCTACCGACAAGTAGAGAAAAGGTATTAATCAATCACTATAGGTGATATTCATATTAGGAGAGCTTTAATGGATTGGTGATAAGAAATTATAGATTGCATATAGTCAGGTCAAACATATTGTACTCATTCTAACAAGTGTAGTACACTTAAGAAATCCTTTCAAGAAAGGTGGACCTAACAGTCCTATTGTAAATCTCTTAACCGAGTGCACATTTCATTAGTGTTGCTAAAGCTCTTAATAGAGTAGTTCTTAACAGGTCTCCACTTTAATACTCATAACAAGGTAGATCATTAGAAGTGATCAATTGTAAGCCTTTAATGACTCCTTTCCATTATGCAGATAGTGAATTTTTGTGGGTGCCATCCCCACTGCAATTTTTACTTCCTAACAGGAGTTTTCTCTGATATCATATCTTGTGTTATGTGTTTATTACTTTCATGAATTTTTCTATGAATGTTGCAAACAATTAAAGATTATGAATTAATATTACATGCATAAGAATGAACATCAGATATGGTTGGTATTACAATAAATAATGATTGCTAATGATCAAAGGTGAAAAGTGTTAAAAGTTTTAGAGGTACTAATTCACCCCTCCCCTCTTAGTACTACTTCCCATTAATCCCACTAGGCATCACCTCCATGTACCAGCTTCAACTTATCCCACATTTTCTTTGTAGAGGTGCAGGTTTTGACATCTGCAAACTTAGCATCAGAGAGTGATGATGCAATTTCTATCATCATGCAGTTATGCTCATTCTTTACTCTTAATTGCTCAAGAGATTGAGGTCCTGTAGGCAACACATATTTAGTATCTAAGTATTGAACAATATCATTTCCAATACCTGATAGGTGGAGTCTTTTTTTGCTTTTCCATGATGCAAAGTTGTCTTTATTCAACTTGAGCACATCTCGTCTATTCATCTTGTGATCTTTTTCTTGAGCTGTTAAACTCCCTTTCTAAGCACACAAGCTCTGATACCAATTGTTAGTAATAACTAAGAGGGGGGGGGGGGGAATTAGTNGCACATCTCGTCTATTCATCTTGTGATCTTTTTCTTGAGCTGTTAAACTCCCTTTCTAAGCACACAAGCTCTGATACCAATTGTTAGTAATAACTAAGAGGGGGGGGGGGTGAATTAGTGGCCTCAAAAATATTCCAATAATCAACCCAAAAACTTAGTACCACAATATTAAGCCTCTAGCTATCTTCAGTCCTATAAGATGAATGCCTTCAAATAATTTTATCAAATTACTACTACTTGGAATTTTTTGTTAAAACTTCTACTATATGTTTACCGAATAGCAGTCTGTTAATTCACCGAAAGACAGTAAATTAGCTAGAGTATACCGATCAATCTAGTTAAGTTATGTGTAATTCAAAACACTAAAGTAATGACTCATAAACACATTAACACATGGATTTTTAATGTGGAAACCCTGTTAAGGGAAAAACCACTTGGGACTGGTAACCAAAATTTTTCACTCTTCTGAAGTGAGATCGATGAAGAGCCAACCCTATTGAAGGTTACAAACACACTGTTAGGTGTGACCTTGTTAGAGGATTTAAAAGTTTAGTCTGTCACATGATATCGAGCATCTCTATGCTACCTTCCTTGATCAAACACTCACTTGGCCTATCAATAGGTATCTGACATCTCATGCTATCTTTATGATCAAACATTTTGATACTCCTTTAGATGTATCTCAATATAGAAAGGATCTTTAAATCTTGCTCAATTAAGAGAATTTCTGAATCAATGGTTAAATTGAAATAGTATGATCTATTCACATATACAACCTATACTTGTAGATTTTTAGATCTATTGTAATCTCATAAAACTATTCTGATCAATATATCTCAGTTTATACCTTTGCTCCACTTTGATTCTACTCGGTGATGATGTGCTCTGTTGCTCGGTGTCCATAGAAAAATTTAGCTCTTTCCACATCTTGATTGATCAGGACTGTATGAAGTTTCTCTTCAACATCCTCTTTTCATTCATTCACCCACCACAATTCGTAATGAATTGAGTTGTCTCTTTATAGACATGATATTACCATTGTTAGGTTCTTGATTTTCTTGATCTTGGCATGATCCACAATTATTGCCAATTAGATTTAAAGAAAAAATTCTATTTTATCTCGCAGAGATCTTCTTGCCAACTAGACAAAACAACTTTAAATCCCTTACTTATCTTTGGTTTTATCTTGTTGATGAAAACAAAGATAACTACTAGTTAACTCCATATTTAGCTCTACCAGCTAGATATTTTGTCATTTCTGAACTCAAGTTAATTTTGGTGTTTAACTCTTTGATAGCTTTAGTTAATAATTCAGTTCCCTTTGGGCTTCTCTGTCAGTTTACACTATGTTTCTGGCCGTACGTTATGCTTGTAATTCTTCTCATCAGTAATGCTCGTTGGTGTTCTTGCTCAGGCATCACTGTGACTTGACTTTCAGTGATCTCTCTCTATCAGTGTTCTAATGAACGTTGGTGTTTGAAGTCATATTATGAATGCTTGTCTTTTATGCATTATTGAAAGCATAATCTTTATCTCTTTGATTCTCTGAAGTCTTTGACACTTTGATTATAACTAATTAGATTATATCAAGTTGACATCAATGAAAATACAATCCATTAACTGATTTAATGTCTTGCATTATCCTTATGCATTTCAGTGATCAAATTAACATCTTCAAACATTCAATCAGTTACATGTCATCAACAATTATTAGTAATAACTTAGAGGGGTTTAAAGATCTTTTCTATATTGAGATACATCCAAAGGAGTATCACAAAGTTTGATCATGAAGATAGCATGAGATGCTAGATACCTATTGATAGGCCAAGTGAGTGTTTGATCAAGGAAGGTAGCATAGAGATTCCTGATATCAAGTGACAGACTAAAATTTTAAATCCTCTAACAAGGTCACACCGAACAATGTGTTTGTAACCTTTAACAAGGTTGGATCTTCACTGAGCTCACTTCAGAAGAGTGAAAATTTTGGGTTACTGGTCCTAAGTGGTTTTTCCCTTAACAGGGTTTCCATGTTAAAAATCCATGTGTCAATGTGTTTATGAGTCATTACTTTAGTGTTTTGCATTATACATAAATTAACTGGATTGATTTGTATACTCTAGATAATTTACTGTCTTTCAATAAATTAACAGACTTCTATTCGGTAAACATATAGTAGAAGTTTTAACAAAAAATTTCGAGTAGTAATTATTTGATAAAAGTATTTGAAGGCATTCATCTTATAGGACTAAAGATAATTAGAGGCTTAATATTGTGGTACTAAGCTTTTGGGTTGATTATTGAAATATTTTTGAGGCCACTGATTCATCCCCCCCTATCAGTTATTATGATTGTAATTAAGATATCCAAAACCCCTTTTATCATATTTGTTCTCTGCATACCATGTTGCAATGGTAGCAGTCCATGATGTCACCATTTGTATGCATGCAAAAAGTGTTGGAAAGTTGACTCCCAGGGAGTATATGACTTATTATTTGTTGTCATTATGGAAACAAAGTCATATGAAGTTTTGACAGCAAACTTTGTAGTGAAAATTGACTAAGTATAGAAGACAAGATAGAACAGAGAATACATAGATGATCAGAGCACCAAAACACGTGCGTATGACCAATTCAGACTAAGTTCCTTCAGAAATAATCTCTATGATATGTTTTTATGCTTACCCTATACACTCATGGTATGGAATGTTAGTATGGACAAGTTACAGAAAGAACAAGTACACTAGCAGTTTAGAATACAGAGTATGAAGCTGACTTCAGGTTTTTTATTAGCGTGTAATCTTTTGTTGTGTAAATTCTAAGTGCGTATTGTAATAAGTTTTTAATCATGTATTAAACATTATTGTAAACATGATTAAGCCAATTTGTTTGGAAGCATTGTGAATGTTGTTTTTGGGCCAACTAAGGTCTTGTTTATAGGCCCGTCTATTCAGGCATATATATATATATATATATATATATATATATATATATATGCAATGTAAAGGTATATTACAAGTGTCAAAGAAATATATAGAGAAGAGATAGAAGAAAAGTATAAAGATGTCAGTATGAGATAGATCCCTAAAAGAAGATAAGAGCATAAGTGCATAATCAGAATTGATTAGACATTTGTGTCATATACAAGCGTTCACTTTTGGATATAGTGCATATCTATTCTCAGAAGGTTGTAGCCTTCTTTCTCATTGAGCAGTGAGCTCTTGGACAATGAGTCCTTACCCCTAATAGATTTGTTTGTAAAAGAATCCTAACAGGGTTAGGCCTTTAACTAGGTCATTGTATTTGCATTGTAAAGACTGCTCCTAATAGGGCAAAGGAACTTTAACAGGTTCATTATACTAGTGCAATATTTGTGGGTACTAATTCCCATGGGGATTTTCCTCTGATCAAGGTTTCCATGTAATCATATCATGTGTTATGTGTTCTTGTGTTAAGCTTCAAGTGATATATATTTGATTTATGTTTAAAGTCGCTAAAATAGAATAAATAGTTAAACACTAATTCACCCCCCCTCTCAGTGTTTCCAACAATTGGTATCAGAGCTCTAGTCCTCTATAAAAAAGTTTAACCATTTGAGGAGATCATGGATTCAGCAGAAGAAAAACATCTGAAAAATAATCTTGAAGCAACCCTTAAAGATCTAGATAGATCTGAGAAAGAAAATGAGGAACTTAAACTAAAAGTTGATGGCTCACAAATGATTATAAAAAATATAAGAAAATATTTGAAAGATTACTTTACAAATGATTTAGGTATAATGGTCAAGAAAATGAATGAAGAAAAATTATCTTTAAAGGATAAGATAGAAGAATTGAATGACGAGTTAACTGATAGCCTAACAACTATTGAAGAGAAGAGCAAAGAAAATAAATAGTTAGATGAACAACTCATGCAAGCCAATATGAAAATCTTGGAATTGGAAAACATCAAGAATAAGATTGAATCTGAATTATCAGGAGAAAAAGACAAGATTGATAAATTACACACAAGTTCTGATCTAATTCAATCACAACTCTATGCACAAAAACTTAAAGGTGATACCACTGGTATGGGATACAGTATAGTTCAAACTGAAATCAATTCAATACAAGAAACAAAGAAAGCACAAGAAGCATCCACAGAAACAAGGAAAGAAGAGACCATTATAGAAACTAAAACTGAACCACCTAAAGATGAGCTCAAGAAAGTTAACATAACTTGTTATGCTTGTAACAAACATGGACACTTGGAAAGAGATTCTAAAGAAGTAAGACCTTTTAATGGTTATTGTTACTCCTGTAGCAAGTTTGGTCACAGGGCTATTCATTGCAGGACAAATCAAAGAAATTAGTCACAACTGAACCAAAGGAATCAGACTCAATATAATCAGAGAAATCAACATAAAAGAAACTTGCTGAATATTACATGTTAGATATGTAATTACAATATGCACATAGCTAAACAATGCAACATGATGAAGAATAACATCAGATCTCCTATCATCTATCAATCATGTGGAAAAGCTGGACACATCTCAAAGTTTTGCAGGTTAAGAACACAAAGACAAGAAAATCCTAAAAAGTCTCTATTTGAAGAATCAAGAGAAGTTAAGTTTGTGCAAGCTAAAGCTAATTAAGATAAAATTTGGGTTGAAGTAAAGAAAGATAATGAAGAGAACAAGGTAGTAGATGCATCCTCAGTGGACACACCTTCTACTTCTGGATAGTTGACCCTCATGGTCTTAGGGGGAGCTATTCTAGCTCTGAACCCCTGCATGGTTGGTATACTCATCTCTGAGTATGCGCCTTTGAATTCATGTCAGTGATAACAAAAGAATGCAATATGAATTCACTCATTGTCTATACTACATTATCAATAAAGTTTGAAATTCTTAGTAAAAGTACTTACGACATTAAATTCAGAAAAAATTTATATAAATCGGTGGATTGATTGGTTATTCTCATTGTTTACATCTGAGATTGTAAAATTTGCAGAGCACAGGAGCACTAAGCATTAAAGCATTCAAAGGTATCGATTTGATCAGTTTGTGAACAAATTGCAAGTTAAAACGAAACCCTAGCAGTCGTGTCATTTCAAATTGCTGTGAAACCCTATTTATCCAACCAACAAGTAATTATGGCCACTCCAGTTGTATTTGACATTACTGAAAGGAAAAGATTTGTGTTTAAGAAGCATCCCTTAAAGTCCATACTAGATGATGTAGAAGGAGCATTTTCTAAAAATTCGCTAGTAGTCGTGCATGTAGAATACATTCACATGTACATATACTGTAAAAAGGAAATAATTGGAGATAACAGTATTGCTACTCTCATGGCCTCAATGATGAAACTAGACTATTCATTCAAGGAAGAATATGCACATCTCATTGATAACCCTATCTTTGAGTACTCTAATGTGCATGAGTTTTACGAGATAGAAAGGGTGAAAATATTATTGAGTAGGATACATGATAACCTATATTGGATTTGGTGAGGTTCTTGTCCGCATCACTATAGACCTAATTCATGAAATGACTGGACTTTCCAAAATTGGACCAGTTCTTCTTACTGGTAAGGATGTTAAGAAGCAGGTTGAACAAGCATGTTTATCAAGAAGTGATAGGCATGGTATGATAGTTGATCCTATTAAGGAGGATGATATCAAACTACTCACTATGATACTTGGATACAAGTTTCAGCAGTCAAGTAGACTGAATAGTGTGTCTGCAGCAACAGTTCTGGCAGCAATAAGGATGGTGAAATATAACACTTAGTATAATCTATGTGAACTATTGCACACATAGCTGATTGAGAACATCCAAGCTATTAAGCATGACAAGAGCAAGATATTTAGGTTTGGCTCATTGATCATCTATCTCTACTTCCACATAGTAGGTAAAGTTTCCAATCTTTACCTAGACAAGAGTAAACCTACCATGTCCCAGATATCACTTAAGGCTACATTAGAGAGTAGTGTGAAGGACTCTATGAACATGGATATTAAAACATTCAGGATCAAGATGAAGAAGAAGTTCAAGATACCTGAGAAGACAATTGAGAAATACAAGGATACCATATGCTTCATGGTGGAAACTGACTATAGTTGCATGGAGACAGTTGAGCCTAGAACACAATGGATTCACCCTCTTGGTTATGAAGTTGAAGAACATGTTTTGGAAGGTTATGCACAAGTCCTTGTATCTACGCCCAAGGATCCCAATGAACCTAGATGGGGTACTTACAGAGAAAAGACAAATCAAGTTGATTCTATCTTATTTAGTGCTGACAACAAAAGGAAGGCATATATGATTACTTCAAATATCCTAAAAGTTCATGGTGTTACACAAGAAGACCTAGACAGAGCTAGGGAAGCTAAGATTTCCAAAGAACTTGAGAAAACTCCCACATAAGTGAAAATGGAAAAGTCTGATGATATGCCCAAGAAGAAGAAGAAGAAATAAAATGAAGACACATCTGCACCATCAACCACCATTGATCTAGAATCTTCTCCACCTTTTGTACCCAGCAAGTTGACTAGAAGGAAGAAGCAAGTTCCTACGAGTCATCCATCCTCAAGGACCATAAGGAGCAAGGTAAAGAACACACAAGCCCCTCCTGAGGTAGGATTCATGCCCAGTCTAACAGTTCTAAAGAATAGAATTGTTAATGAAGGCATACTATAATCTATCAAGAATGTCTATGATAAGTATCAAGAGATAGACAAATCATAAATTCATTCAATGATTATATCTCATATGATTAAGTTCAAGAAGTCAGTATTGGAACTCAAGACAGTTATACCAGAAAAACTATGGAACATACTAGACATATTAAAAAGGAAAGCAATTGAAGAGGATATGAGGATAAGAGAAGAAACATTAGATAGTCTTCTCCCTGTCTTCTCGCATGATGAGAAAGCTATACTATTGGACTTAGTTAAACCTCATCTCAAAACCAAAATTAGAAAACTTCATATCATGAATAAAGAGTATGATTTGGTTAGTGAAGAGACTCAGAAAGCTTTTGAGCAGGTATTTCTGGATAGACATATGTATCCTTCAACAATGCCTAAAACAGAGGTAACTCCAGTTCCTCCCAAATAGGTTACAAAACCAGTGATTCAAAATGCACCTAAGATAGGTCCATAGGTTTCAGCACCCCCAGTTTCAATAGCTTCTGATACAGTAAAAGATTCAGTAGATTCTATAGTGATTGATGATATCAAGATATCCATGACCGCCTCTGACAATGATATGGACAAATTTGAAAAATCATTTGTCAGCACTGAAGAGACAAAGGAGGTATGCACTGATGACACATCTTTACAACAAGATGAAGTTCCCTCTAAATATTCAACAGATTTGAATAAAGAGGAAGATAATCAAACTAGTGAGACACTAGTCATGGAGATCCCAATAAAAAGTGAATGCATGGATACTAGTCAGAATACTATATTCACACCATCCATTAAACCATCAACTTCATTGTTTTCAAGTTTAACTCCTGACTCAACAAGTTTAGATGCATGGGGAGAAGAAGACTTGATCAAGATTAGTGTCCTAGCCATGCAAAAATCCAAAGAGAAACAAGTTATGAGAAACCCTCTCTTTTTGGAATCAGTGAACATCATCAATGACCTAGTGCCTACAGACAAGAAAGAGGCTAAAATTCAATTAGTTGATGATGTAGATAGCATCCTAACAAGCTTCAAAGAACACTTTACAAGTTTAGTAGACTCAGAATTGTAGAAGATGAGTATAAAAAGGAAAGATTGAATGAACTGATAAATAATTTTTCCTTAGATTTAAAGTCATTAAAGATTGGTTAGACAATGTTGAAAGAGTTGGCATCAAAAGGCAGATAGGTTATAGAAAATTGCATGGACAGAGGTAAAATCACCTCTGAACATATCAAAAAGATAGAAGAGGAAGATATATTGGTTGATAACATAAGACAATAATTTGAAAAATCATCCCAAGACATAAACATATGCAAAAATATCTATCAAGGTCAGTTAGACAAGATAGAAAAAGCTAAAATGGAGATCAGTAAGATAAGGATCAGGCAGACTCAACTGAGAAATGCACTTGCGCCCTCCTTAGCAGTTCTGGATGAGAACATTAAATAGATTGATGCAACCATTGCTATCTATGATCAAGGACCCAGCATGGATTTGACAAAGATGGAAAATCTTACATATTCCTTATGCGCCCATCTACAAGCAATTGATGCACTGAAGGCATTCTGGCAGCAAGAGATGAAGAATCTGCAGATAGCCTATCAAGATGTATACATGGAGTAAGTATCTAGAGACTTAAAATTTTGACACCTTTGTCATTAATGTCAAAGGGGGAGTAAAGTATTTATGGGGAGTAGTGTATATATGTAAAGAAATATGATATAGTATATGTTAAAAGAAGATAATATACAGTTTTTGATGTTAGTCAATTTTGAGTAACTTGGCCACATTCCTTTGTTTCCATTAATGAAAAAGGGGGAGATTGTTGGCAAGTTGACTCCTAGGGAGTATATGAATTATTTTGTGTTGTCATTATGGAAAAAAATTCACATGAAGTTTTGACAACAAACTTTGTAGTGAAAATTGACTAAGCATAGAAGACAAGACAGAACATAGAATACATAGATGATCAAAGCACCAACGCACGTGTGTACGACCGATTTAGACTAAGTTCCTTCAGAAATAAGCTCTATGATATTTTTTTATGCTTACCCTATACACACATGGTACAGAATGTCAGTACGGACAAGTTACAGAAAGAACAAGTACAATAGCAGTTCAGAATACATAGTATGAAGCCGACTTCAGGTTTTTGATTAGCGCATAATATTTTGTTGTGTAAAGGATAAGCCCCTATTGTAATAATTTTTTAATCATGTATTAAAAATTATTTTAAACACGCTTAAGCCAATTTGTTTGGAAGCATTGTGAATGTTGTTTTTGGGCCGACTAATGTCTTGTTTATAGTCGCATCTATTCAGGCATAAACATATATACATACAATGTAAAGGTATATTACAAGTGTCAAAGAAATATATAGAGAAGAGATAGAAGAACAGTATAAAGATGTCAGTATGAGATAGATCCCTAAAAGAAGATAAGAGCATAAGCGCATAATTGGAACTGATTAGACATATGTGTCATATACAACAGTTCACTTTTGGATATAGTGCATATTTATTCTCAGAAGGTTGTAGCCTTCTTTCTCATTGAGTGGTCAGCTCTTGGACAATGAGTCCTCACCCCTAATAGGGTTGTTTGTAAAAGACTCCTAACAGGGTCAGGCCTTTAAGCAGGTCATTGTACTTGCATTATAAAGACTGCTCCTAACAGGGCAAAGGAACTTTAATAGGTTCATTATACTAGTACAATATTTGTGGGTACTAATTCCCATTGGGATTTTCCTCTGATCAAGGTTTCCCCATAATCATATCATGTGTTATGTGTTCTTGTGTTAAGATTCAAGTGATATATATTTGGTTTATGTTTAAAGTTGCTAAAATATAATAAATAGTTAAACACTGATTGACCTCTGCTCTTATTGTTTCCAACAAAAATTACAACATTTAACAATAATTTTACTCCTACACACTTTGATAGACTTGAATATCTGCATCAAAGCTTGTATTTGGTTCTTTTCTTTGAAGCCTTCAACCAAAAGTTTGAGTAGCTTGTCAATGCTTCAAAGTTTGCCTGTATCTACCATATGTTGTTTGAGATGAAAGAGGAATTCTGTTAAATAGTTCAAGATCCTTGTCTATGGTTCAGTGTATTGCATGTGAGTGCTCAAGACTAGTTCAAATTATCATTTCTGACAAATATTCAACCTATCATTATTCTTAAAGGGCAGTTCATGCTATGTTTGGAGGCTTTGATTTTGCATAGGCATGTAGGAAGCACCTGCAAATTGTATTGGTTTAAAGATTTGAAAGAAATTTTAAGCAAGTTTATTTCCTACACATGCTACCATCATTCATTCCCTTCGATGACACCCATCTAAGACATACCACCGAGCTCATAGTCTGTGCATATGCTAATCAAGATACTTGTAACTACCATGTCTATCAAATATATTTCTTCCATTGTGTTTTAATGAATATCTGTTCATCATCATAGGGTATAATACGACATACATTGTTATAGTGAAGGTCATTTTGAGACTTTTTTGTTTAGCATCACCAACAATCATGTACCAGGCCAATCTCTCTTATAGATTACCTATGTGACCTTTGCAGGTTCAAAAATTTAAGGAGATTTCCATTGCATGCACATTTTGTAACAACCCATCCCCTGGGGGGTTTTGGGGTAGGGTTTTCTGAAAGCATGGAGGGGAAAATATCAAATTCATCCCATCCAAATTTTGCAAGCAACACCAATGATGGAGGAGTTAATGATTTTTCTGGGTATTTTTTCAATTGTTTCCTCTATGGTCATAAGCTTTTAGATTGCAGGAAACCAGATATGCGTGCGTCCAGGCCGTCATACGATCACCTCAAACCTTTCATTGAGAAACATAAAAAGAGGGTTGAAAATCCTCAAAAGGTAAACTTTAATGACGGTAAAGGTGGTTGAATAGGGTTTCATCTGAATACATATAGTGGCCGTGATCAATATCATAAGGATTTTTCCCAGAAGGCTTCTCTTCCTTGGTCTTTTGCTAATTATGAGTTACATTTTCTGAAACTTGTGTCGCAGATGAACATGAATGGGGATCGAAATATTAAAGGTGATCAGGGCATGGTATTTTCTAAGGGAGGTTACAACGGAGGAAAAATGATCATTAAAGGGTTTCATTATAGCCAAATTAATTCAAAATCTGGCCTATATCGAAACAAACCGGATGTCATTCAATCTGGTAAGCAATTTTAGTTTCGTTGCAATAATCATTTTGCTCCTCCATTTGTCACCTGGCCCAACTCTATTAGCATCCAATTGCCTGATTTTGTCACTACACCAAACAGTATTCCGCTCCATTCATCCCTTCATCTACCCAAATATACCAATTCTCATTCTAGGGTTAAGGTTTCTCCTTCAAAAACCCATGGCCCTGGATCACAATTGATACCGACGCATAAGACCAATCTAGGGAATCAAGGAAGGAATCCTTCTCACATGGAGAATAGAAAGTGCAATGACCAGGTAAGTAACTCAAAGCCTCTTTCTCTTTATCTGCATGAGGGCTTGTTAGAAGCACAAATTTCTTATATGCAACAATTTTTGATTATGGGTAAAATTTGTTCTGTTATCCCGATTTCTGAGTTTCATGAATGGGCATGTAAGAATTGGAAAGATTTTTCTGATATATTTTACATGGATTATGGTGAAAATTATTTTGTGGCTATGTTCTCATCTAAAAAATCTAGAGATGAAATCCTCAGATCCACATACTGGTTCTGTGAAGGCTTGGGTATTTCTGTCAAATCTTGGAGCCCTAATTTTAATGTGAATGATTTTGATTGTGCTATGATTCCATTCTAGATTGAGATGCCATCTTTGCCTATAGAATACAGGGATCTGGATGTTGTTGAATCCATTGCCAGTAAAGTAGGCTCTTTTGTTAAGCATGATTTAATACCTCTAGAGCAGTTGCATAGATCTATTCGTGTTTGTGTTCTATTGGATATTTCTAAACCGTTTCCTCAAGGTATTAATTTACAATCTAAATGGGGATCCTGGTATCAGCATTTTGTTATTCAAGATGCCAAGATAGTAATCAAGTATGCTAATGTCCTAGGTCACTTTACAAATCAATGTAGAGATCCTAATAGTTCTAAACTAGTGGTTTGTGAGGATCAAACTTCTTTTCCAGGGAATTGTTCCATATTGTTGTAGAAATTTGATCCTCTCAAACATATTATAAGAAGTGATGTTGGTATCCCAACCCCAAAATCTAATACAGATACAAGGTTTGGAATACCAAATCCTAAACCTGTTAATGAGATTATTGAACACTGAGAAATAGTACAGCAAATAATACCCTTTTCAAACTTTAAATCTACAAATTGCGAGGGCATTAACTCTTTTGTTTGCATGCTAAGATGGTTCCTTCCTATTGTTATTTCTATTCTTAATATTGTGGACTTCTCAAAAATCAAAGTTTCTCCAAAAGCTTTCAATGAATCATTTTTTATTAAGAAGGACATTAATCCCTTGATGATGAATAATATTATAAGTAAGTTGATGTTTTCAACAGAACCTATCAAACTTCAGAAGCTAACTATGAATCATATTGATATTTTGAGCACAGAAATTATGTCTGCTACCCTTGAGAACACTAATATATTTGCAGAGTATTTGATAGGTCAAGAGGAATCCATTAAAAGTTTTGATGAGTCCATTAAAGATTTTGATAATCTGGCAAAGTATGAGGATTTTAATGTCTTGGGAAAGGCTGAGGATTTTAGCACGTCCTCTCTAGTTCTTGAGGATTTTCAAGCCAATCACATAGAAGATTTAACTCTACTTTTGGATCCCACTTCATCTCCAGTTAAATCATCCATTGTTCAAACCCCCCTCTCCCCGAAAGTGAATGCACAAACACCAAAGAAGAGAGGTCGAAAGTCAAAGCTCACAAAAGCTTTGGAGGAAATTGAGACTGGTGTTCAGTCTACTTTGGACAAGAGTTTTTCTTCTTCAAAAAGATGTTTGACAAGGAGAACTAAGTGTTCTCCTTGTCCCTAATGAAAATTGTTTCATGGAATGTCAGGGGCATTAATGCCCCTGACAAAATAAATAGGATTAAGAAAAGGCTTAATTCCACTCAGAGTGACATTATCCTTATTCAGGAATCTAAATTATCTCTTGATACCTTTAAAAGTTTGATCCAAAAATGGTCCATGTGGGATTTTGCTTTTGTCCCTACTACTGGAGCTTCTAGAGGTTTGGTAGTCTTATGGAATCCTAGATTGGTTACTATTTTCCCTCTTCAATCTGATTCCAATTGGCAGCTATTGAGTGTTAAACACTTTTCTCTGAATTTCCTTATCATTAATGTCTATGGTCCCACAGCCTCTGCTGCAAAACTCTGTCTTTGGCAATCCTTAACCGCTATCATTCAACAATTTCCTCCAAAAAAGTTTCTTATTGCTGGTGATTTTAATGCTACATTGAACCCAAATGATAAACAGGGAGGAATAATTACCCCTAATAAGGTTATCTTTGATTTCAAAAATTTTTTGTTGGATAATGATCTTCATGATGTTACCCCTTCCAATGGTCAGGTCACTTGGACAAATCGAAGATCAGGCTTTCTCCAGATTGTGGTTAGATTGGATAGATTTTTGGTGTCCCATGTTTGGAAGCTACAAAATTTCTCCCTAACATCAGAGATCCTACCTTTTTTAGAATCTGATCATTTTCTGATTCAGTTACATATTCAATCACCTGATGTATCTTTAACTTCTATTTGGAAGTCTTCCTTTAAATTTGAAGATGTCTGGTTCAGAAATCCTCTTTTTAATTCTCTGTTGAAACAATGGTGGCAATCTGCACCATTAGAAGAGGGGACCAAGATGTTTCAATTCTTTAAAAAATTGCAATTTGTCAAAAACCACATTAAGGCTTGGAATGTAAACGTCTTTAAAAATATCTTTGAGGAAAAGGTTAGGGTGGAGAAAGAATTATCTAATATTAATCAACATATTATCACCAATGGCTTAGATACATTATCATATGATAAAAAGAAGACTCTTCAGGAGGAATGGTCAGAATTATGTGCTAGAGAGGAGGAATATTGGAGGCAAAAATCTTGTGAATTATGGTTACAATTTGGTGATCAAAATACCAAATTTTTTCATGCATCAGCTAAACATAAAAAAGCTGCAAAAACAAATTTTTCTATAAAAAATGATCAAGGAGAGGTTTTGTCTGACAAAAATGAGATAGAATAGCAGGGAGTAAAATTCTTCTCAAATCTATTAGCCCCTTCCAATACTAATACTGATCTTGAGAAATATAATGAGGTCCCCTGTCATATCCCTTCCATAATATCGATAGAGGATAAAATGATCTTAATGGCCCCTTTTACATTGCTAGAAGTAAGGCAAGTGGTGTTCTCTCTGCCTTCAGATAAGGCCCCTGGTCTTGATGGGTTTACATGACTCTTTTATCAGAAGCTTTGGGATGTCATTGCATTTGAACGATTAGAAGTATTGGAGGAATCCAGGAACAATTCTTCCATTCTAAAGAGTTTTAATACTACAAATTTAGTGCTTATTCCAAATATTGATGACCCTCAAACCTTTGCTGATTTTCATCCTATATCCCTTTGTAACACCATTTACATGATTATTACTAAGGCTATCTATCTTCATCTTCAGCATATTATTCCCAGGATTATTTCTCCTGAACAAGGAGGCTTTGTCCCTGGAAGAGATACAACAGGTGGAGCTATTATGGCTCATGAGACATTGCATTCAGTTAAATCTCATGATATTCCCTCCTTCATTGTTAAACTAGACATGATGAAAGCATATGATAGAGTTAATTGGTGTTTCCTCTTGGAAGTCTTATCTAGATTTGGTTTTTTGAAAAGATGGTGCAAATGGATTAAGGCTTGTCTATCCGGTGCTTACTTTTCTGTTCTGATCAATGGAGTACCAGTGGGATTTTTCCCCTCCACTCAGGGAGTCAGGAAGGGGGATCCCTTATCCCCCTTTTTGTTTATTATAATGGCTGAAGCTCTTAGTATAACTATCAATGCTTACCATACTTTGAGTCTTTGGCAAGGCATTCATATCCTGGGTACTTCTATTTTGGTTACACATTCTCTATTCGCTGATGATACTCTCTTCTTTGGTAAGACTTCTATTAATGAGGCTAGGAAAGTTAAGAAGATTCTAGATAATTACTGTGCTGCTTCTAGTCAAAAGGTTAAGTCCCAAAAATAAAAAATTTTCATTTTTAATGTGAATTAGCCATTAGCTCAAAGGATTATCGATATTCTAGGATTTCCTGTTGATAATCTACCATCTTCCTATTTAGGAGTTCCTTTCTTTATAGGGTCAAATAAGTCATCATATTGGAATGCAGTGAATACTCGCATTAAATCAAGGGTTCTAGCATGGAAAGAAAAATGGCTTTCATTATCTGGTAGAATTCTCCTGATTAAGACTGTATTATCAACTATTCCTTATTACTATTTTTCAGTTCTTCTTGCTCCAAAAGTTGTAATCAATCAAATTAATAAATTAATTAGGGAATTTTTGTGGACAGCTAATATGACAGGTGAAAAAAAGATCCCTCTTGTGTCACTAAATGATATGTCTTTTCCTTTGTCTTTGGGAGGAGTAGGACTACATAATATGGTTTCTCAAAATTTAGCCTTTGGAGGCAAATTGATTTGGAAAATGTATACTCAACTTGAGGTCAAATGGTGTCAACTAATGCAAGAAAAATATCTTGATTCCCCACACCCCTCAAGATTCTAACTGTCTTAGATCCCTCAAAAGGCTCTTCTATTTGGAACTTTATGATGAAATCTAGGCATGTAGTCACATCAGTTGTATCTTGGGAAGTAAATAATGGAGAGTCAATAAATTTATGGCTTGATTAATGGAATGGTTTGCCCCCTTTATGCACCTTACCAATTTTTCATAACTTTTGGGAATCTGTCTCTTCCATTAGGGGCTTTAATTTTCTTTCATATGTGTCTCATATTTCAATTCATTTAGGCTTAGTCAATTGGGTTGATTTCTCCATCTTCACAATTTTGTTCCATGATGCATCATGTGCAAATAAATTTTTGTCATCTCAAGTTGTCTTTCTTTCAAATTTTCCAGATTGCCTCTTTTGGTCAACATCTGTTGATGGTAATTATTCTATTATGTCAGGATACGAGGCTATCCAAGAAAATTTAAATAATCAAGCTAGACACAGGGCTTTTAAGTTTTGTTGGCACAAGTCTGTTCTTCCCAAAGCTGCGTGTTTTTCTTGGCTTGTGTTGAAAAATCCCGTTCTTACAGGTGATAGACTAGCCAGATTAAACATTATGAATAATTTTCCTTGTGTTTTATGCAATGAATGCCAAGAGTCAGTTGATCATCTTTTTCTAAACTATCCTTTTGCTCAGGATTTTTGGATGTTTATCCTTAATTTGTTGAATTATTCGATGCCTCTTCCTACTACTATTTGGGACTTATTGCAGTCCTAGCCTTGTTTGTTTCCTAAGGCTATGTTCACTTCCATTTGGATTTGTTCCCCCTCCCAAATAATCTGGGCAATCTGGTGGGAGAGGAACAAAAGAATCTTCCACAATTCTCCTTCTAATATTCAAGAAGTTCTTAAAAGGCTTAAAATTTCAATTATTGAAGTGACCAATGCATATGTTTGAAAATTCAATGGACATAGGGCTTTCTCATCTTGGGATAACCTTGCTACAAAATTATGGCAGGGTTTGGATTTCCTAACTCTTCCTTTTCCAATATGCTCTATAGACAAAACTAAAATTAGATCTGAAATCAAATGGTCTCCCCCTCAAAATGGATTTGTAAAGCTAAATTTTGATGGAGCCTCTAAAGGCAATCTAGGCAAATATGGTATTGGATTTTCTATTTGTAACCACTTAGGTGATATCATTTATTTAGAGGCTCTTTCTATTCCTTCAGGCACTAATAACATGGCCGAGGCTTATGCATTACTTCATGGTCTGCTTGCTGCCAAAAATTTTAATGTAAGTCATCTTCATGTTGAAGGTGACTCTTCTGTCATTGTTAATGCATGTATCAAAAGATCTTCATTTTCTAGATCTATTCAGTATGTCTTATCTAGGATTTGGTTTCTATTGGATTCATTTCAGGAATGCTTGATTTCACACATTTTTAGAGAAGGTAATCGACTGGCTGACTTGCTTGCCAATTACGGGGTTAATGAGGAAATATTTTTCTATCCCTCTTCTGCTATTAACCCTCATTCACATTTACCTGTTTTCAATTTAATTAAAGAAGAATCTTCTCTTGCATAATTATTTTTATTTGATAAATAATCGGACAATGCAATGTGTCTTAGCTTCTTCCTCGATCTTTTGAATTAAGATCGGGTTTCAATTAAAAGGTCCTTCGCTGGTTTATGTTATGAGTATGAAGTCTCTTTAGTGATCTTACAAATGATGATATGGTAAGAATTATTTTATATTTGATGTCCTTTCTTTTAATGCTTACCGTATCATTATTCCTTCTCTATTCTGCTGGCAATTATCACCACAAATAAAGGTATTTCAATATATTTTGGTTCTTATGAAAAGTGACATGATTTTCACATGATCATACTCAGAGTTCTATTTAGCTTGAATTGGCTTGTACTAATTATTCATATTCATGCTCTTATATTGATTATTTGGTACAGCTTCGTTTGTGACAAATATTTTGCATAGTTAGCTTGTATCTTTTATTTACACATGCTCGTAAATTATATTGTGCCATCATTTTTCTTACTTCGGAGTTCAGTCTTTAAAATGAAGCTAAGGGCATATGATGAATTTTCCATCATCTTTGTAAGGTGATTTGATTTTTCTCATGCTTTACTCCATTGCTGATTTATGATCAAGATTTTTTAGAGATTACTATCGGTACGATTATTAATAATAAAGTGGGTTTCTCTACTCTTCTTTATGATTATGCATTGTTATGATTTATCTTGTTCACACATGCTGACATACTTCAAATTACTATTTATGTTTGAAGTGAACCTCACCTAGTGATTTCGTCCAAACTATAATATTCTTCTCTCTATTTTGTACAAAGTATTTGGTTCCATGGCTTTACATAGATACGTTGATGAGTTCAGACCTCTTAACCTTCGGTTTAAGATCTCTGTCTCAAATTTGGAGGTCCCCTTTGATGGTGTTGTTTCTGACAAAGCACTTGTACTAATTTTTAATGTCCATTGTTCCAAATGTGCCCAAAGTATTCACAGGATTATTGTCATGGTCATTGCTAGAAGCTATTTCTAAATGGTGTATTCAGCCACACTTTCTACATGACAATGCCTTGTTTTTGCTGTTCAAAAATACAATTTCTGGTTGCAAGACGCTCATGTGGGAAGTGTGTACCCAAGGCATTTATTGTTCAGCTCTGATAAATACATTTTATTTGTCTTCCAATTCGGGTAATTCTTCTACTGAGGGAACTCCACCAGTCTCTGTATCAGCACCATCGGTGGGGTCACCATCTTCACCTACCTAGTCATTGTCCGCTTTACATATGTCCTCTCCGTATGGTGAGGGTGACCCATTGGCTTCTCAGGCTGATCGATTATGGAATTCTTTATTCCTATCTCCTTCAGGTTTTGGTCCTCATCAGTAGGATTATGAGTCCTTGGTTTGGGTATATGTGATCTTGGTGTATGCAGGGATATTTATGTGCAAGGTTGGCTGCCCATTGGATTCTTTTAATTGTTTTTTCTGGAGATATTCATGTCATGTTTTTGCAGGATCTACTTCCACTTGGCTCTGACAGAATTATTAACCACAAAGGATACTTGCTGAAAGATACTTTTGTTAGCATCTTCTTCTCATATCTATATTGTAACATGCATGTATATTCATATAATGTAATTCTCTTAGTCTAGGTTGGGTTGGGGTTGATTATATTGTATATAGTTTGTTCAAAAATTTTGTACCTGGGTCCCTACACTCTTAAAATTTTTTCCATACTTGGCCATCTATGCAGGGCTCTATTTTGTAATCGGTCATGTTTGACCGTCGAGGGTTGGGTTTTAAAACACTGATATGATCATATCTGAGAATCTTGGCTCTTTTTTTGTAAAGATATGGGTAACGAACGGAGTTTTCTTTACTGGTTCTTTCTCTGGGAGCCCTTTTGAACCTTAATATAAATAAAATATTATATTTTGCCAAAAAAAAAAAAAAACACATCCCCTGAAATCATACCCCTTTAAAATATTCTGTCAAAATGAGCTTACACATATCTCATAGTTATTCTTTTCCCTGCATTTTGCACATTGCAACCACAAGCTTATTTGAAGCCTTTTAATGGAGTCTCAAAATGGTTACAAGAAGTTGTTGGTTGGATTCTTGAAAATTAGAATGCAAAAGTTAAGGTTTGGGGTTAGAAAATATGAAAAGTTAAGGTTTTGATCATTTTTGCATGAAATTTGAGTTGCTGACTAAATTTATGCAAAATTTTGTGTTTGAGCTTGGAAAATGGGAAAAGTTAAGGATTGGACAAAAATCTTGCAAAAAATTAGGATTTGGAGTTAGGAATTGCAAAAAGTTCATGTTTGGAGTTAGAAAATGTAAAAAAGTTAAGGATTGGGCCTCCAAACATGTGAGAGTTAGAATTTTAAAATACTTTCATGCACAACAAGGCAAAAGGCTCAATTTTTTTTAAATTATTTTTTTCCCCACTTTGAGAATGAAGGTAGTAGAAAGTTAAAGATAACATTGTCCATGTAAAAATTCAAGTTGAAGAAGGAAAGAAGGCTGCTAATAATTTGGAAACTAAGTGACATCTAAGACTCAATTATGCTCTATCTTATGCCTTTTTTTTCCCCAAAAACTAAATAATCAAAACACATTATTACTGACTCCTCCTGAGAAGTATCCACCAAATTACCAATCCATAACAATGATGATCTCTATAAGAACACTGGACTGATGCACACAAATGCATCTCTAGCTTTGATCAAGAGGGGAAATCACCCCAAGATTACCATGGAGATACTCAAAATTATCCTTTGGAAAGGGCTTTGTGAAGATATCCGCAATCTTCTCTTTGGTAGACACATATTCCAATCTGACTTCCTTTTCACATACCTTATCTCTCAAGAAACGGTATTTGATAGAGATATGATTTGTATTTGAATGTAACATTAGTTTCTTTGAAATATTAATAGCACTTGAGTTATCACAATAAATGGCAATAGGCTCATCAATACTTACTCTGATATCTTTCAACATTTGCTTCATTCAAATCACTTATGTACAATTAACAATAGTAGCAACATACTCAGTCTCAACAGTAGATTTTTATATGTAATTTTATTTTTACTTGAACATGAAACTAACCTCTTTCCAAAGAAGAATGCTCCACCACTTGTACTTTTTATGTCATCCACATTATCTTCCCAATTCACATCAGTAAAATCACTCAATATAAAATCATCATCCTTACCACACCATAAACCATAGTCAATTGTTCCTTTTAAGTATATGAATCTCCATTTAAAAACAACATGTGATTCCTTTAGTTCTTCTTGAAATCTTGCAATAATGCAAACTACATTCATAATGTTAGGTCTGGCATGCGTTAAGCACAATAATCTTCCAATCATAGATCTATATCTTGTTTGATTTTCTTTAGGTGAATCATGATCCTTTGTCAATTTGCAACCAATAACCATATAAGTACAAAAAGGTTTTGAATCATCCATACTGAACTTCTTCAACAATTCTTTCAAATACTTAGAATGAGATATGAAAATTCCTTTTTCTGATTGTGTAATTTGGAGACCTGTTAGGGATTTTTCTTGTATGAACCACAATTCTTGAAATTTCTATGTAAACCTTGTACCTTCTACTCCTGATTCAGAGACAAGAAAAGCCTAATTGCTAAGGACTGGATAAGGTCCTTCTTCATTTTTGAGCTCCACAAATACTCAGGCAGGTTTTACCTTTCAAGA
>MU228555.1:1157961-1177475 GCA_018584345.1 Thuja plicata | reverse complement strand
AAGTTGATATGCCGTGAGCTTTCAAAAACCTAGCCGTAGTTGCGCGAGGTGACAGAAAATCAAATTTAAATCATGAATCTTTTGGCGCAATCATAAAATGGTTAAGACAGCTGACATGGCATCCTCTAATTCGTCCTTTGTCATACATCCCAGCTACCTTTTGTACAGAGTAATCAAAAATTCATGTACCTAATTGGATGTCGGGTGATCCCTTCTGTCATACATCCACTTGGTGCCGCTTTTCTAGATCTCACTATCAGGCGACCTCGCGACCACATTAAGTCTCTTTGTCGCGAGCGCTTTTCCCTAACCATGGTCTGATCTCTAGACTTGGCGACAATAGTGAAACTGAAGTCACATGGAGTTAACCTTAACTTATCATTGTTCATCAGACTTCGCGACTAACTGTTACCATTTAATCATTTCATAGTTATCGCTAAGTCGCTGGATGCTCACTTCTTATTTCAAGACTATACGACAACCTTTAGTCGCTGAGTCGGGTGATAATTTCAACTTAACCTTATCATATAGCACATGCCTTTATTCTGTTCAGAGCGACTTTGTGACATGCCTTAATCACTAAGTCAGAAGGACTTTTTTCCCTAGGGTACTTTTATCACCAGACTACGCGGCCACCGTCAGATCTCTTCATTCCTTCATCGTACGGTTGTCGCTTAATCGCCATTCACCTCTTCATGCCCTTAAATCATCAAGAGACTTCGCGACTGAGGGTGAAAACACTTTTGTCTCCTTATTGCTTGATCTCTTTCCTCCTTCTGGTGACCTTACGACAACCATTCACCATATGACAGATGTCATCTATTCTTTTGTCCACTTTATGCATTCTGGAAAGCTGAGTAATCATTCTGCTCTGGCGACATCCCGACTGAGGGAAATCACTTAACATGAAACCATTAGTCACTGAATCAGGACAGTTACCCCTTAACTGCCAATTTATCACGAGACCACGCGACTGAAGAAAGATCGCTAAGTCTCGAGACATTGATGGAATATTCCGTTTTCTCAAGAGACTACGCGACATAAAGGAAAAGCTTGATCGGAAGAAGATTTGGCATATTCGTTTTTGGTAAAGCGATCAAGTGACCTAACTTAGAACACATGTCTTAAGTGACTTTAAAAAGGTAACGATGAAATATAAAGACATGGCCTAGGGTTTAAAATGCATCGTTTAATACTTGGCTTTAGGGTTTTTTCAGGGTTTTGACAATTTTGGCAAGGTTAAAACATGGAAAACCTGAAAAGTTTGCAGAGGGAAAGACAAGGAACAAGACAAAGCAGCAAAAATAGGAAAAACAACCAACAAGACCAAGAGAGAATTTTATCTCACCTATCATGGACATCTCAAAATCATTTTGCATCTCATCAAAAAAGTCTTTACTCAACTTATCATTACCACAAAAAATGATATCATCCACAAAGACATCAAAAGTAAAAATATTATCATGGTCAACTTTGAAGTACAAGTTACTACCAGCAGTACCTTTATTGAAACTAAGTTTCAATAAATACTTATCTAACCTTGCATACCACGATCTAGGGGCTTGTTTCAATCCATATAATTCTTTCTTCAATAAGGAAACCATGTCATCTTGATCAATCAAAGTAAATCCATTAGGATTCTCAACATAAACTCTCTTAAAATTATCCATTTAAAAATGTAGACTTAACATCCATCTGATATACCTTAAAAATTTTGTAAATACCATATGCAAGAAACATCTCGAAAGATTCAATTATAGAAACAAGAGGAAATATATACTCAAAGTCAATACCTTCCATCTGTGACTATCCCTTAAAAAAAAGTCTTTCTTCTTTCTGAACCACTTCACCATCTTTATTCATTTTGCTTCTGAATACCCATTTCGTACCGATCACATTCTTGTGCTCAGGTCTGGGAACTAGAATGTGTGCCTTTTTCTTCTCGATTTGTTCCAACTCTTCTCCATAGCTTTAACCAAACTTTCATCTTTGCATGTTTCATTAAAATCCTTAGGTTCAATCTTAGAAACCAAACAAATTTAATTTCTAGTAATTCTTCCTCTAGTATGAACACCTTGATTTCTATCACCAATAATCTAATTTTTTGAATGATTTAGCCTCACATACCTTGGAGTCTTGAAATTTGCACTTGTATCTGACTCTTGTATTTCCACCTCTTCATCATTTACAACTTCTTCATCTTTATGTATTGAACCATTATATGTTGCATATATAATTAAACATTAATAAGTGATACTTAACTTAGCATTGATATAAAATATGAAAATTGATTAAGTTGAATTTGTCTTTATTAATGAGCATTTCTATAAAATACTTCACATTGTCGATTTAAGAATGCAAGTCTTCCTATAACTTTTTATATAGGAACCTCCATGTCACTCTATATGGAAATATCTTTCTTCTTGCCACCATAAAAATACTTGACAACATCCTCTACTCATGTATTTTCACCTATTGAGTTGGCTTATGTTATACCTATCATCATGTGGGATTTTATCATGTTTAGTCCACTATAAGTGGGTTGTCTCATTGTGTGTCCACTCAAGGAAAATCTCTCCTCTAAATTGGCCATCTGTATTCACATCTTCTATCATGGTCAACTCTTCATGATGAAATTTTGTTATCTACCATCATTCCTTGGTCACAAATATATTTTACTAGCACATTTCCAACTCAATATACAACTGTTCATCAACCATTTCAAGTTCCACCAATGACTAAAATAACTAAGAAGAAAGCATGCAATGAAGAATAAAGGATGTGTTATTTGGAAGAAACCGTATTTCCTATTTTTTTAAGCTTTTGTAACAAAATGGGTTTTTGATTTATGGCCAAAAACTAAGGTTTCACATGGGGTGCCTACAAGAAGTCGAGTCCCACTTTTGGGCCAAAGTGGAAGTGTTTTCCCTTTTTTTCAAGCTTTCTCTCAAATGATGCCAAAAATTGAGCTTAAAGATTGAATCTTAAAAACCTTCAGTAATAAGAAATATATTTATTAGAGTCTAGTTTTCAAATATGTAATTTATTTCAATACCCGGACTCTAGAAATTGCTTTTTAGTAGGCATGTCTAAAAACTAGTTTTTCAAAATGTTTGTTTCAAGACCACACCACACACATGTATAGCCACCATATTTTGACCTAAATTAAAGATTTTTTTATAAATCCTTTTTGGGAAAGATATGTCGACCTTATGGAAAGACTTGTCAATTAGTGCTAAAACACTTAGTCATTACAGTGTTGACCGAGCCAACAGCTTGAAGTGCAACCCGAGCAGTTGTAGTGTAGCCCAAGCATTGGCAGTGTTGACCAAGAAGATAGTGGCAATCAATATCACCCACATCACTAGCTCTAAGTGATCAATGTGACCTGAGCATTTAGTGTAGCCTGAGTTCCAGAGTTTACCTCGTCGCCTGAGTGTCAGCATATTGCCCGAGTGTGAGTATATCACTCAAGTGGATTACTGGACCTGAGTATCAGTATTGGGCCAAATTAGTTGTTATTGTTCGATATTAATTTATCTTATGGAAGTTGACTTACATAGGTATTGTATTTGGATAAGATATATATGTAAGATACTTTGTTTATCCAAATGTGTAAGAGGTATATACACGAATATGAAGTGGCAGACTGATTAAGAAGGCTACAACAGTAAAGGAACAACAACGACTCATATATCACATTCAAGTGATTAGTATTATATCATTGGATCTCATTCAACAAATTAGAGTTGCATAGAAGATCATCCACTGGTTCATCCTAATAGGTGTATCAACAAAATCCTTTAACCAGGTGGCCTTAATAGTCCTTTACAAATCTCCTAATAGAGTTGCATACTTAATTGTATTGTACAAATAATTTCACAAGGTGGACCTAACAATCCTTATTGCTCCTAACAGGATAGGCCATGAGAAGTGGTCAATTGTAAGCTTTAACAAGCTAAATTTATACTGCAACACTAAATCTTGTGGGTACCATCCCCACCCTAGTTTTACTTTCTATTTGGAAGGTTTTTGGGTAACTAGATATTGTGTCAAGTGTTATGAATGATTTATGCTCTTATGTTTCGTGCATGCAATTAGATTAGTCAATCTAATAAAGGAAAACACAGAATAAGTTTTATTGGTTCCTGATTCAGCCCCCCCTCTTAGTCACCCAGCCTCAATATATTTCCAACAAATGGTATCAGAGATAAAGGTTCTCTTATTAGAAGTTTAACAGCTTGAGAAGAGATCAGAGGTGATGGAAATATAGAGACTAGAGAAATCCATTGAAAATGAAAAGCTATATCTAAAAGTGGCCATGGATCAAATCAGAAAAATCAAGGAGAAACTCTCTCATTCCCTAAAAAGAAGAAAAGATTTAGCAGTGCAGATGAATGATAAAAATTACATAGAAGAAAGAATTGAAGAATTATGAAAAGAAAGAAGTTCTAAAGAAGTTGATGCAGCCATTGAAGACCTACTTGAAAAGAATCACAATTTACATTAAGAAGTCTGAAAGTTGAAGAGAGAACAAGAAATTCATTTAGTCAGAATATGTGAAGTCATGGAACAAAAGAATCAAGCAGAAAATGACAGAGAAATGGCTAAGTACAAGATTAGAGGAAAAAGAAAAATAAATCCATCATTTATCACTTCAACACGTAGATATGATAAATCAACTTAATGGTTCAAATCAAGAAGTTATCAATCTAAGAACTGAAAATGAAAGACTGTAGAATAATCTCAACACTAAAAAGAAAACCAATGAGAGTATGATGATTTAATAGGTAAGCATGGATCATTTAATAGAGTAAACTCAATTCAGACATAATCAATATACTGGATTAAGTTATACCGAACAAGGTGAATCCTTACAGTAAGGAGCTCAAAAGAACAAGAAACCTACTTGTAATCATTGTGATAAGTTAGGGCAGACAAAAAATAAGTGTTAGAGAAATGGAAAGTCAAATTTTAATGGTAAATGATATAGATACAAAAAACATGGACATAGGGAAAGTGAATACACTGAGAAACCTAAGTTTTAAGGAAAATGTTTCAATTGTAACAAACAAGGTCACAAGTCTTTTGAGTGCAGAACTAAGCAATGGAACCCTGCTAAACAACTATCTTAAGAAATTTTTGGTTGGGATTACAACAGTTGGAGCATATGTTGTCATTGTGGTGAGTACGGGCACATTGGTGCAAATTGTGCAAAGACTCATCTCAAAAAAAAGAATCCTACTAAGAGATGTTATGTGTGTAAACAACTCAGTCATCTAAGTAAGAATTGCATGAACAAAGAAAAAGTGGATACTGGCTTTGAAATAGGAAAATAAATTTTTTTAGAAATTAGAACAGAGATGAGTTAGCAGTGGGTAAGGAAGACTCATGAAAATTTAGACCAAAACAATGAAGGATGGAATGACACCCAAAATAGTGAGTTGGGTGGACCCACCATCTCTGAATAAATATGCAAGGAGACAATTGGAACTGTGCATACAAGCCATCATACATCAGTTCCAGATATGCTAGCTAGTCCAAATCTCAATATTGATGCACTAGGACACATTATGGTTCTAACTGAGTCAGGATCTCAGTTACATTTGAGTTACACAGGCTTAACCGCGTTAATTCAGGTTGTATGGTTTCGAAGATGTAAAGGTTAGTTTTGTTCGAGATTCCAAGAAAGTCTGGGAGAACTACCCAAGTTATCATAAATACCAAGTATGGAGCATTTAATGAAAATATATGATGAAATTTCTCATAAATGATGGAGTTGAAGGGTTATTGTTTATAGTTTACAGAGTGATTAAGAGCTAATAGCAATCTCAGAGAAAATTTGTGTTTGAAAGCTTTAGTTGAAATGAAGTTTTATCAATCCTACAAGCATTATGGCATCTTCATCCAACAGTAAGTTTAAGAAGGGATCTAAGATGTTGGTGAGGAATGTTATCTGTGAGCTGCCAAAGTTTAAACTTTATCCTAGGATTACAAAAGTGACAAATTTGATGGGAGCTCATTCCCAAATTCCTCCGAAGGTACTGTTAATCAATGACATATGAGCTTTCTATCACTACACCATTCAATAGCTAAGGACATTGGAGATGAATCAAGCATATGAGAAGCTTTGTGAGCATAGGAATCTGAAACCAGAACATAAATACCTTGAAATTAAGGGTTTGACTCATATCATGCATATGTCATAGAACTTTCAAATAAAATGGATTATATTTGTTTTGAGCCATGTTCATGACATGCATCTCTGGTTGGAGAAACTAGTGAAGATCACCAAGAGAATGGTACACCATGTAACAGGGTACCCAATGCTTGACAAACCAAAACCCTACCCTACGATGACCTAGCCTAGAAGACTCTTTCCAAGTGGGATGGAAGAGGCATGAGATTGAATGGAGTCGGAGACATGGAATTGAAGTTTGGTATTCATGTAATTGCACACAAAATATATAGTTCAAGCTGACCAAACAGTGTACCATGCGAGGCTATGGACTTGGCATACAAAGTGGTCAAGAACAATATTTCATTCAACCTTTTTGAGTTGTATCTTATCCAATTGAGAAAAATCATGGAGAACATTCGGGCATTAAAGACCAATCTGTGTAAGTTTGGTTCACTCTTGGTATGCATATTATTTTATGTTTAGAAGTTATTCCCTTCCAAAGGCAAAATTGTATGGAAAAAGGACAGACCCATAGTTTATTAGATAAATGAATTTATAGTAGAATTAAGAGATAATTTTGAGAGCATCATGGATGCATACTTTGAAAACTTTAGACAGGAGATGCAGAATAGGTTCAGAATTTCAAAACAATTGGTAGAAGACTATAAAGATGATGTTTGTTTCTTAGTTGACTATGACAAAGTATACATTCAAGTAATCAAGCCTAGGGTTTCATGGGTGAAACCTCTTTCATATGAGGTTAACACTGATGATACCAAATACATCATTGAAGCTCTTGTGAATGAGCCTATTGATCCTAAAGCACCATACTTTGGTACCTATGAAGAAGTAAAGAGAAGAATTTCAATGGAGATTGAGATTCCTAAGATCTTGAAGAGAGGAAGGAAGAGAATTGGAAAGATTGGAAAGAAATATGGAAAGTCTTCTGACTCTCCTCCTTCAGTCACTGAAAGAAAAGGAGATGACATAAAGATGGAAGATGATGAATTTGAGAAAGAAGAAGAAGAGCCTCCTAAGAAGAAGCGGTTAGCCCCAAAGAAAACACCTAAGGCCTCTACCCCTGCTTTCACTAGATCCAGAAGAAAAGTGAAATTGCCCAAGGAAGATGAAGAAGAAGAATATATAGTAATATTCAAGAAGCCACCACCTACCTTTGAGCAGAGGATTGAAGATTTGAAAGGAGGTAGCGGTTTGGGATCTTTCAAATCATTGAAGTATGCAACTAGAACTAAAAAATGAGTAGAAGATGATTGAGGATGCAATAGTAAAGAAAATGGAAAGATGAAAGTATGATCCATTTGAGTTGAAAATCCATATGACTGAAGACCTTCTCAAGGTAGTCACCATTCGCTAGCACAATGCATTACAGACTAAAAAGGAAATCAAAATGGAAACCTTGAAGCAAGTCATGCCTACTATAACTAGTAAAGAGGCAAAAGATGCAATGACTCTATTATGGACCAACTTTTTGACATCATTCACAAGTTCAACACAGATCTTAATGGTTAGGAGAAATTACTGTAGAATGTAGAAAGGAATTTTTAGAATAAGGTTCCAAAGAATGTTGCAAGTAAGATTGCAATAGATCAAGTGAAGCTAAACACTCTCATTATCTCTCTAGAAACCATTGTAAACAATGTTGTATCATTACTTGTAAAGTTGAGTGACACTTCCAACTTTACCATAAGAATTAAAGACAAGCTTTACCACAAGAATTAAAGACAACCTGACTAAGATTGATACAAATTTGAAGGCAAGTGAAAACCAGTTGGCACTTGACCTTAGTTCAAGTTCAACACATTTTTTGAAGATCAAGTATCCGATAGATATGCAGGCAGAGCTACTAAGGGAAGAAGCAAGAACAAGGGAATCCCATATAGCTATACATAACCAACTCCTTCCACACATGGATGTCATGCAAAAACATATTGCTCATGCAAAGACACTCATAAATGACAACAACATTTCAGTTGTAGAGATTATGATGGAGTTGTTAGCAGAGATTCAGATTGAGTTACACATCAAGAAGGTGTTGCAAGATAATTGGGACAATACTTTGTCTCAAATTTTGAAGGTACATAGTGATTTCCTGTCCTACTTTGGTATTACCTTGTAGATATATTTTTTGGCATTTGTGTCAAAAACAATGGGGAAAGTTATTGTATAGAGAGGAAAAGATAGAATGTATATATATGAGGAAATAGATGTATAGAGAAGAGATATATATAGAAGAGTCACAAAATAGTTTTGAAAAATGAAAAATAGAGTCAGTTGTAACCGAGTTACAGAGAAATTGTGAAAAACTAAGCAAGTACCCAAGCACATGGAAAGGGGGAGTTTTAACTTAGTAGTTTGATTAGTTTTTGGATATGATAAGTGTTTTTGGCCACTAATGCCAAAGGTGGAGATTGTTGACCTTATGGAAAGACTTGTTGTTAATTAGTGCCAAAACACTTAGTCATTATAGTGTTGACCAAGAAAACAGCTTGAAGTTCAACCCAAGCAGTTGTAGTATAGCTCGAGTAGTGGCAGTGTCGACCAAGCAGATAGTGGCAATCAGTATCACCCGAGTCACCAGCTTTGAGTGATCAATGTGACACAAGAATTTAGTGTATCTTGAGTGCCAGAGTTTACTATGTCGCCCGAGTGTTAGCATATTGCCCGAGTGCTAGTATATCACCCGAGTGGATTATTGGACCCGAGTATCATTATTGGGTCAACTTAGTTGTTATTGTTGGATATTAATTTATCTTATGGAAGCTGATTTATAGAGGTATTTGATTTGGATAAGATATATATATGTAAGATACTTTTTTTATCCAAATGTATAAGAAGTATATATACAAATATTAAGTGACAGACTGATTAATAAGGTTAAAATAGTAAAGGAACAACATAGAGTCATCTATCACATTCAAGTGATTAGTATTATATCATTGGATCTCATTCAACAAACTAGAGTTGCATAGAAGATCATCCACTAGTTCATCCTAATAGGTGTATCAGAAAAATCCTTTAACTAGGTGGACTTAACAGTCCTTTACAAATCTCCTAACAGAGTTGCATACTTAATTGTATTATACAAATCCTTTCACAAGGTGGACATAACAGTCCTTATTGCTCCTAACAAGGTAGACTATCAGAAGTGGTCAATTGTAAGCTTTAACAAGATAAATTTATACTTCAGTACTAAATCTTGTGGGTACCATCCCCACCCCAGTTTTACTTTCTATTTGGAAAGTTTCTGGGTAACCAAATATTGTGTCAAGTGTTATGAATGCTTTATGCTATTATGTTTCATGCATGAATTAGATTAGTCAATCTAATAAAGGACCACAAAGAATAAGTTTTATTGGTTCCCGATTCACCCCCCTCAGTCACCCAGGCTCAATATATTTCCAACAAGATACCTAAGACACAAAGGATTGATGAGCATATTTTTAATTACTATTTTATTGACCATAAAGTCTAGTTTGGAAACCTCTGGTGTATGACTACCATAAATTGATGTAAAATTATCATTTTTGTTTTTTTTTAATCTTGAAGGAAATTATATGTAGATTAATGTCATGTAATTTTTTTCTCCAAAAAATATATAAGCAAAAAGTTATTACAAAATTGGACAAGCTTTCTATTTGAAGTTTATGTACTAGTTTGATTAATAAATAATACAAAACTAGTAAAATTAATTAAATCCCCCTAAAAATTATTTTTTTGAATTCTAAATAGTAACAAGTCCAATGAGATTTTTTTTGTGAAAAATTGTTATCGAGAAGGCCTAAAAAAAGATTAGGGCAAGACATAACTTCTGGATTCTAATTGTAACCACCTAAAATTTGATTCTATTTTCCCTAAGTTCACAGAAGATTGTTTTATCAGAAGAAGAGAAGGTACAGTTCACAGAGTTCTTGAAGGAGAAGACGATGAACTTTGCATGGTCTCACACTGATATGCTAGGACTAGATACTAATCTCATCATGCACCACTTATCTATAGCTCCTGGGATCAAGCCCGTAAAACAAAAACTTAGAAAAATGCATCCTCATGTTGCATTATTGGTAAAAGTAGAACTAGAAAAGTTGTTGAAAGCTGGATTTATTCTAGTCATTGCGTATGAAGGGTGGTTCTCCAATGTGGTCCCTGTTTCTAAATCTGATAAATCTATCAGGATCTGTACGGACTTCAGAGACCTAAAAAAATCATGTCCGAAGGATGAATTCCCTCTACCAAACATTGACATGATCATAGATCTTACAACAGGCTTTCAGATGTATTCATTAATCGATGGATTCTCAGGCTATAATCAAATCAAGATCGCCCCTGAGGATCAAGAGAAAACTGCATTCACATGTGCATGGGGCACCTTTTGCTGGAATGTCATGCCTTTCGGGTTAAAGAATGATGGGGAAACATATCAAAGAGCTATGACAACAATATTCCATGACATGATGCACAAGAACATGGAGGACTATGTAAATGATACATTGGCTAAATCCAAGGAGAGAGGTACTCACATTACTGACCTAAGAAAGATATTGGAATGAATGGAACAGTTCCAACTCAGACTCAACCCAAAGAAATGTGCCTTTGGGGTCCAATAGGGGAAGCTCCTAGGATTCATAGTATCCACAAAGGGAATCAAAGTAGATCATGCCAAAGTAAAGGCTATTCTAGAAATGGCTCCTCCACATAACATCAGTCAAATGAGGACACTACAAGGGAGACTTAAGTCTATCAGGAGATTCATGTCCCAACTTGTAGATAGGGCACAACCCTTTACTAAGCTACTACATAAAGGGGTTACGTTCAAATGGGATGAACACTGTGAAGAAAACTTCAGAGAATTGAAAGGGTACTTGGCTGCTCCACCTATTCTTATGGTTCCTATTCATGGAAAACCCTTACTCCTATACATTTCAGATACAACTACATCCCTAGGATTATTACTGGTGCAAGAGGGTGAAACAAAGAAAGAACGAGCTATCTACTACATTAGTAGAACACTAGTCACTTATGAGATCAATTATAGCATTATTGAAAAAGCATGCTTCGTAGTCATCTTCGCATCACAAAAAATGAGACACTACATGCTCTCTCATACATTGAAGCTCATTGCTAAGATCGATCCTCTAAAGTATCTTCTGAGTAGAACAACATTAATAGGACGTTTGGCAAAATGGGTCCTGATTCTAAGTGACTTTGACATTTAATATGTAGAATGGAGAGCTATCAAAGGATAGGTACTTGCAGATCAATTAGCTGATTCACCACTCTAGGATGATGAACCTCTACTAATTGAATTCCCTAATGAAACAATCATGGATCTCATTGAACATCCATGGAAGATGTACTTTGACGGATCATTCACTCAACAAGGATCTAGAGTTGGGGTCCTCTTCATAACTCCATAAGGATACAAGATTCTCAAATCTTACAAATTGATGTTTCCATGCACCAACAATATCTCAGAATATGAAGCATTGGTCAATGGCCTCAAGCTAGCTATGGAATGGAATATCATTGAGTTATACATGTATGGTGAATCCCAACTAATTATCAATCAAGTCAATTGGGAGTATCAAACAAAAGATGAAAAGTTGATTCCCTACATGCAACTAGTTGATGATCTAAAGAAATACTTTGTCTTCATCACTTTCCAACAAATACCAAGATCAGAGAACAAGGCTGCAGATGCTATGGCTACCTTGGCATCCATGTTACAACTGGAGGAGCATCAATTCCACTATGACTTCTTGGTGGATGAAATATCCTATCCTACCTTTGCTAACCCTGAATACCAGATAATATGTACCTTGAATACCCCAGATCAATCTCAATATGCCAGTATCATTGCTTACCTTTCCGATCAAACAATTCCTGCCAATCTATCTAGAAATGAGAAAAGATCCATGATTAAGACAGCATCACATTACATCCTCATAACTAACAACCTATATCGATGCGGTCTCGACGGTACACTTCTTCGGTGTTTAGAACTTGAAGAGTCTGATCTAGCATTAAAAGATGTCCACGAAGGTGTATGTGGATCACACTCAAATGACTTTTCATTAGCCAAGAAACTACTCAGAATAGGCTATTATTGGCCTACCATGGAGAAGGATGCTATTCAATTTTCAAAAGCATGTCTTAAATGACAAACACATGGAAATCTTATCCATGCTCCTTCTAGAGAACTTATACCTTTCATAACACATTGACCATTTCAGCAATGGGCCTTTGACTTGGTTGGAAAAATATATCCCAACTCTTCAAATGGACACAAGTTTATCATTATGGCCACTGAGTATTTCACGAAGTGGGTCGAAGCTATGCCGCTAATCAAAGCCACTGGAAAACAAGTGGCTATGCTCATTCTGAACTATATTATTTATAGATATGGAATACCCGCTTCAATTGTAACAGACAATGGGGGCTAATTTAGAAATTAAGACATTGATGACCTTTGTGAACAGTTCCATATTACTCAACATTTCTCCTCAATCTACTATCATCAAGGTAATGGACAGGCTGAGGCATCAAATGAGAATATTCTCAAAATCCTACACCAAACTGTGAGCAAGTCTGGCAGAGACTGGCACGTACAATTGAATCTGGCACTATGGGCCTATAGAAAAAGCATCCAAACACCAATTGGAGCTATACCATTTTCTCTAGTCTATGGCACTAAGGCAGTACTACCTATTGAGGTTGAAATCCCATCTTTGCGGATATCTTTGTAAGGACTGGTCACTGATGAGCAGTATCACATAGATAGGGTGAATTCTCTCAACCTACTAGATGAGCGCAGGCAACAAGTGTTTGATCATCTCAAAGTGTATCAAGCATGTATGTCCAAAGGTTACAACAAAAAGGTTAAACCATGAAAATTTCAAGTAGGAGATCTCATCCTCAAGGAGAATCCTAAGAACCAGCCTAATAGGGAGCAGAAAGGAAAGTTTGAACCTAACTGGCTGGGACCTTATATTATCACTGCTACTTTTGGGACTAGATCTTATCAACTAGCTACACCTAAGGGAGACGTTCTTCCTAGTCCTACCAACACTCTACATTTGAAGCAGTTCTACGCTTAATGTTCAGCTAGCAGAGCCTGTACAGCAAATAGTTCTTGCAAAATACCAACAATATTCAAAAAATTGATCCTGAAGAAATCCAAAAACAATGGAAAAGATCCTACAAAAAGGGTATCCTTGGTGAAAACCTGGTAAACAAGCGCCTTGATACTACAAAAACATTCAAAAAAGAAAAAATAGCAAAAAAATTGAAAAAGAGAAAAAGTGCCTTGATGAGCACTTGGTAATACAAGCATCTTGGTAGCAAAAAGAAAGAAAAGATCTTGCCTAGTGGTGAAAACTTGGCAATCAGGCATCACTTGTGTTCTGTGCTCCATCTATCAATGCACTACTGATACTAGGCCTTCATAATTTTTCTTGTCCTCATACACTGACTTCATTTTTTTTCCTACATGACTATATTATCCTTGCTTGGGATTTATCTATCTTTACGTCTTAGGAATAAGTCATTCTGCACTGGGGGCATCTTTGCTGGCATAGTCAGTTTGGTTGCTAGGTTGCTCTAGGATGGTTTCCTCACAAACACAATGTTTCTTGATACATGCAAAACAAATGTCACTTTTTAAAAACAAAGGGTGCCTTTTCAAACATCAGATATCCAGACATGACATTTACATTAACAGAGGTCGTACAAAGCTATATTGGATCACAAATATGAATGAATTATCCTATCAATGCACAAACATTGAACACCATATTTCTTGTATTACAATTTCCTGATTGATGGATCTCTACTGTGTTTGACATAAGAATGAACAGGTACTACTTAAACACACAGTTGGTTATTGGTTTGATTATGATTCTTTTATGTCATGATGATGTTTTCAACTAGGGGCATCTAAGTAATTATAAATTTTTTTTTATTGATTCTCAATTGATAATTTTATTATGTCTTCTTAGTTGCTCAATGACATCTGTGCAAAGACAAAGAGTCACAAGGATAGGAGGCATAATGTTTTCTTGATTTTCTATGTATGGTGATTATTCCAAATGATCCTATAAATTTCCCCTAACGTGGATGTTTATGGTAAGAGCTGCCACTATGGGTGGATAGCCGCATATATCTCGATCTTTGTTATGTGTAAACTACGGTGAGGTTGACTCAATTTCCTTGTCTATTTTCTGATCTAGATTCTTGTTAAAGTATATGAATCATAATGTACCCAAGGATATGAATTTTCAAGGTCATTGTGGGTCCAATATCTTGCCTTAATCAGAATCTGGTATATTAAAAGGAAAGGTGGCTATTTTGTTATCTTGGCTTCTATACCTTGATGCCTAAGTCTATTTCTGACATTTCTAAAACAACATAGTATTCATATTATCATAATATCAGTGGGTATTAGTGATGATTATACTATCAGGTGGTACTATTCCAACAAAGTGCCCAATGATGATAAAAATGTTGCAATATTTTCTAAATCAGTGACAAGTCCTAAGAGTCTGCATATAGTTGTATTTAGATATTGCATGATGCATTTATAACAAAAGTAATAGCATAAGGAATTTTTTGCTAAAAAATGGTTTCTATCTTCTTCTAAATCAAGTTAAGTACATCATCCATGTTACTGATATCAAATATCGTTGCACATCCATAGTATACATTTTGCATTCATTAAAAATCAGAAATAGGAAAATACAAAAATAGAGCATTCATGTATTGCATTTTTTCTTTTTCATCCTAAGTGCATCCATACATCTATTTTGCATAACCGAAAAATCAAAAGAGACATACATTTACATTTTCACATGAGTATCATTTAAAACATATTTATATCAGTAATGACCCATCACATCCAATTATAAAATGATGTTATCATCTACAAACTAACTCATCAAGTGACCAAGATATTATCACATGTGCAAAAGATACATTTACCACATCTATGAAAGAAAAAAGAACTAATGAAACATGTCAGAATCAGGAAGTTGCATCAGATATATATCATTGTAACATGGTACAGATCTAATATAAAGAGTATCAGTGAATCAGTGAGCATAAAGAGTATCAATGTATCAGTGTGCCAAAATGAATTAGATATACATGTATAAATGTCATCTCAAAAAATGGATCTCAGAAGGATCCAGATATACAAAAGAGGGGATCTTAGCAGGATCCATATATACAAGAAAATATGCATGTCATAAAGATGATACAAGAAAATCAACTCTGTCCCACCCCCTCTCGCTGGTCAGGAGGAGGAGGAGGAGGTGGTTCAAAAGGAGCTGCTGGAGGAGGCATGGCCCCCTCTAACTGCTGAGCTACTCTAGAGAATGAAGGTGCTCTCTAACCCTCTGGAACTACTGCGTGATACATGACGTAATAATATGTAGCCCTCTGTCCCTGATGGACTGTTGTCTAGGCCTATGCATCCCTCTCTACTGTCAGCTGCTCAAGCTGTAGATCCCTGTCCGCCAGGAGAGCATCGATAGTAGTGACTTTGGCCTCTAAAACTGTTGTCCTGGCACAGAGTTTCTCTCTCTCCCGCTCACATCTAGATAATGGATCTCCATCTCTTCCTGCATCCTACTCAGGTGACCCTTGATTCCTCTAACATTGCTTCTCACCAGTAAGCAATGGGCCAGTATCTCTCCGAGGTGCCATGAATATGAATCTCTATCGTCTTCCCTGCCCACTACCACTAGCACCACCAATATCCATAGCCTCTCCACCACCACCTCTGTCATCACCATCATGGCCATCATTCAGAGGAGGCTGCCTGCCATCTCTTCCACCATCCCTACCACCATCATGACCTCTGTGTCTACCTAGAGCCGTGTCTCTACCTCCTCTAACCCTAACTTATCGATCATCAGGATCGTAGTCTAGTGGCTCCTCTATACGAGGAATGAACTCCTCCAGAACTGTGAATCAAGGAAATGGATACTGGAGCCTCTCAGTAGCATAACCATTTGATACAATAGCATCCTCTACATCCAGTCGAAGATCCTAGTCTACATTAACTATGTCCCAAATCTCCTGATAAGTAGTCTCATAGGTCAACTGTGCCCCCCATAGTGGTGTCTCCTCTCTGGTCTGGGCATACACTGTAATATCCTATGTCCTGCCCTGCCGCCGACCATATTGCCTTAATACTCTGGTGATCACAAAATGCTCTATAACATATCTAGTCTGGCCAATAATATATCTGATTTGACACAAAAATGGCACCTGTCAGGCATCTGAGGTCCACACCTCACAATCTAGATATGGTCGCCATACGACCTCTGTCATATCATCAAATAATTGGCGCCAATACTCAATCTTTCCCATATGGGGATGCTACAAAAGGCCTACATACATATATAAATAGGGCTACTCAGGTTCCCTCTACCTATCTACAATCAACTATGTAATAGGGATGTGCTCCTAGGCCCAGATCTGAAGAATAAGTATCCCCACAGTCATACTGTGGGTATAATGGTAAACAATCTCATGTAGCTCTTGATACATGTGAGCTAAGATACAACTCCCCCAAGCAAATTGTCGATGGTGGGACACCATCTACTTGATCATATCTACCCAGCCAACCATAAATCCATGTTGGCCCCTATCTGGCATAAGGATGCCGCCTACCAGACCTGCTAGATAAATAGATAATCAATCATAATGATCAACCATGTAGTCCCATGATAGATATCTCTGGTCTATGGTGTCATCCTGGAAATATCTCTGCATGACACCAATCACCATGACTGCTGTTGACTCAAATTGTACCTCATGACCGACCATCAGTACACCCAGTATCCTCTAGACATCCTCAGGTCTCACTATAATCTCTCCAGTAGGTAGATGAAAGGTGTTGTGCTATGAATGCCATCTCTTGGCAAGAGTAGTCAACAAACCATAGTTTACCCTAATCTTGGATAAACCTATCAAGGAAAGAAATCCACATCAAATCATGATCATCTTCTCAGCATCTGACAATCGGCCAGACAATAAAAGTACATGTGCAGGATAAGTGCCGCGAAAAGCGACTACCTCAAACTGGGCCTATTTTGGACAATGATAGCTATACATTAGTATCCTATCTACATTACAGGGGTAGAGTCCTAATCAACTAAGTCATTTCATAGTTTGCAAGACACAAATAGGACAAACACATTAAAATTCTAAATTTCCTAGCAGATGCGATCCTGGAAATACAGGATGCAATTGCGTTTACCAGTTGCGATACCCAAAAAATGGGATGCGATCCTCAATGCGGGATGTGAATCTAAGCATCTCGGATGTGACCGATTGATAAATTTTCCTAAAAACATGACAAATACAGTGCAAATAGATGCGATACAAGAAACACCGAATGCAATCTGGGAAAAATTGGATGCGACGTGGGATTCGTAGGATGCGATCTGGAATCCCGGATACGATCCTAAATTCAAAGGCCTCTAAAAGCCACAAAAATGCATAAATTTGAAAATTGCAAAATTCACAGTGTAGTTTATCGAGCACTTATCAGCGATGGGTAGTCGGTTGAATGCTAATGTTGATAGCTCATCTCGAAATAGTGCTTCCTCACAGGGACTACCATCTTCTCTGCAGAGATCTCTAAATTTCTATGGAGGAAAGTGAAAATGAATAGTGAAATGGTAATTTTAGAGGCTTATATGGGTCTTTTGAGACATTTAGGAGTTCCAAAACTCCTCTCAGACAACTACAAATTCATTTCTGTTCTCTTTTTGCTAATTCGGGAACCAAATCAAAGGTGCCTAAGATGTTTTCAGTAGCATAGTGTCATTTTTGCTACAGTTTTGAAAATTACAAATTTTCTTTATTTGTTCCAAACATCAATCAATAATGCACATTTTATCATACATCTTAGTCTAAACATCATTTTATCAGTCTTATCACTCACATTTTCATGTAATTAACTTGGTATTCGTGTGTTTCTTTTTAAAACACACCTTTTCCCACTTCTTCTCCATTCTTTTTTATCCTAAAACCGCTCCCTGCAAGTGATACATTCATTCAAAACCTAAGGGATTTATTCTTTTTTTCCTTTGATTTCATTCCCAAGGGGGCATGATCACACTATCATCAATTAAATTTTTCTCCAAACAACATCAAAATAAATTCATTATCAAAGTAGGGGCATAACAGTTTCCTTGACTAAAGTTAGAACTGTGGGATAGAAAGCTTTGGTTCTCATGAGCTAGATATCTTATGTTTCCTCATTTTTAAAGATTTTTATTAAGCTCCTAGTAGTTTGTACTGGCTTCTTGGATGACAACCATGTTCAGAATCAATATTATCAATCTTTGGATGACAACCAAGTTCAGAATTGGTATTTTCAAAATCTTTTATTGATCTTTGGACGACAACCAAGTTAAAAATCAATTACATTAGTTTGGTTCGATCAAGTGTGAGATTGATCTCATCAACATTTCGTTCGACAACCAAGAACGAGATTCTCAATCTTTCCAAAGTTAAAATCAAAAATTTTCTTTGAATCAATGCACTGCTCGCACACCAATTCAAAGAGGGGCAAATGTAACCACCTAAATTTGGTCTGTTCCAACTATAGACCCTATTTTCCCTAAGTGTGATCATACCCTCGATTATGTGCAAATGACCCTGTTACTGCTTGACATAATTCTTCAAATCAATTTAATGTCCTAGGTGATTTTTATCACTAAATTATATTAACTGTTATAGCCATACAATTCAAATCAACTCAAACCAAAACCAAACATGGCTATAGTATTTAATTATAAAGAAATTAAATAAATCTCTAAATCAATTACCCACTTGTAATTAACCCATTCCCCTAGCCTATTTAATTTAATTAAAATGGCTATAGTCCCCTAATTATTAAAAAACAATTAAATTGTTTAAATAATTAATTCCTATATTTTTGAATGAATTAAATAAGTTTAATTCATTTAATTAATATTCCCTCAAACCCCAACCTAACCTATCTCAACCACTTCTACCCTAGGTTCTAACCCATCTCAACCCATTCACCCTTGCTAATCTAATCCTAATCCTAATTCCACCCTAACCCACCTCCTAATGTTGTCACATTCCATTAAGGAATGATTAACAACTCAACCCACTTGAGAAAGTCCACTTTCTCAAGCTTGACTTTCCTTAAAGTCCACATTCTCAAGCCACCCTCTTACACCCTTCCCTTGCTTCTTTAAGGCTTTCATTAATGCCTCATTAATGAAGATGCCTTAAGCCTATGTCTCCTCCATGCCTTATTAATGCCCAAGGCATT
>MU228555.1:1141585-1157911 GCA_018584345.1 Thuja plicata | reverse complement strand
TATGTCTCCTCCATGCCTTATTAATGCCCAAGGCATTAATGGCTCTTACACCACCATTAATGAGTCCCTCAACTCATTAATGAGCCTTGTCTCCCCTCTCTCTCTCTCATTCTTCTATAAATAGAAGGCATTTTTGAGAGGAAAGGGGCCTTGAACTCATATCCTAAATGCAATGTTATGCTATTAGATTAATCTTAGACACATATTTCACTTCTTATTTCATGCTTTTACATTATTCTTATCTCCATTCTTAGAGCTAGAATGCATGTTTTCTCATCTTTTAGCTTCTTTTTAAACTAAAATCCTTCATGCTAGGTCGTATATGTCACTGATTGTAGCATAATCTGAGGGCTATTATGTTATTAATTACACTCTTCTTAGTTAGAAGGCAATAGGTCGATATTAGTGGGTTTTGTATGTTTATCTAACCTTTTTACACTAATGCAATGACTTATTAATGTGTTGTGTCTCTCCTATCAGGTACCCAAATACACACGCACATTTTTGGCTCCCACTGTGGGGCTCATTTTCAACTTGGCCTCATTTTCTAATAGTTTTTTTCCAATTTGCATGCTCAGGATTCGGTCACAGGATCATTTATAGTCATTCAGGAGCGCATCTGGGATACGCCCTCACACCATGGAAAATGAGGCTCACATCCAGGATTTCCCAGGTCATTTTTAGTTTAGGCTCGTATCTGGTCAGCAAGGGATCACATTTGGTAAAGAATCTCGCATACAAGATGCTAGCTCACATTCAGTAAAATTTTAGGTTTGCATCTGGTTAAAAAGCTTGTGCATTTCATTTGCCTAATTCTAACATTTTGACAAGTTGTGTTTTTGGAATTTTTGCAGCTTAACAAGTGTTTGCAGGTTGTTTTCTTAGAGATTTTCATGGGAGTTGAACTAAACACATACTAACTCAGTTTTATAGGTTTCCAACCCCCCATCTTGACCTCTATTTTACTTGCTTTCAAACTTAAAGTACATATTCCAATTTGTCACTAAACTGACTAGAGGATTATGCTCTTTTCCTTTTAAGAAAAATCAGAAACTCATACATCAGTTTATGGATTGAACAAAATTTGGGGTAAATGAACAAGCAAACACATCACCTAATTCTTTTTGGAAATAGTAAATGAACAACATAAAGCACTAAATATGTGGGATTAAAGAACAAGTTCAATTGTTTAATTCTTTTTGGATTAGTAATTGAACAAGCAACTCACTAAATTTTGTGGTTAATTAAACAAGGCAAAATTTCCTTTTCAAGCATCCTATTTTCTTTAAAATAGGAACAACTAAATAGAGCTCAACATAGCTTGAAGGAATGAACTTTGCTTTGAGAGTTTTGGGAGAAGATGGTTTAGATTAGGAGAGTATGCTCTTCTTCTTCAGAAGAATCAGAAATCCAGACATCCAAAGCTCGCCAATCCTGGTTACATACATTTAAATAGTAGAGGGCCTATCGGTCGAGGAAAAAATCTCCCAGGAATGACCTAAGTGAGGATAGGTTTTGCGCCAACCCTTCCAACTCACTATAAATAGTTTCTTCCTCATAGGCTAAAGCCTCAAAAGACGGAACTGGCTTTGTTCTTAGAATTTTGACATCATTCCTTGAACATATCAGGGTATATGTACAGTGGCACCACTTGAATCTTGCTTGCGAGACTACATATATTCAGGTACTCATAGGGCTATATGCCTAAATTTTTCCTTGTGAAATTCTATGGGGGATAGTTTCAAATAGATTGCCCAATAATCTACAACAACTTCAACTAAAAGAATTCTTGATTCATCCCTGAAAGGGTGATAATCTTTGTGCAAGTAAAAAATCAATTGCCCCAAGACACTTGTCATATTGTGCCCTCACTTGCATTTGGAGTAAGCTAATACAACATCATGACTGGAGCCATTGCATGCTTAGTGATGACTATATTCTGATTAGCATTTGAGTGTGTACCTGATTCAACAAGCAAAGATTTTCATCCTCCACCTAGAGAATAGGAAAAGATGAGTGTTTGTTTTACCCTCTTAACAATACAAAACTATTTGATGTGTTCAAAAGATCATTAAAAAGATAAGCTCCTCAAAAAAATCAACAAATTTCAAACCCTAAAGTACAAGTCTTTTTCACACCTTACGACACCTCCTAACAAAATTTGGAAACAAACAACTTCACGCACTTCGAAAACAAACTTTTAAAAATTGACCCAAACTGACAAAAACATCATAAGATCACATCCTGTATTTCCAGAGTCGTATTTAGTGTTTAGGATCACATTTGGTATTTAGGATCGCATTTGGTCAGTAAGAAGTCACATCCAAATTCTAGGATCACATCTGGTACCATCAGAGGCTCGCATCTGGGAGCTCACATTCAGGATAGTGGGTAATTGTAGAAGTTTTTATTAGGAAGTCTCAGTTGATTAGGATACCCTTTTTGTTCTTTAGCTGGTTATTGTTGTCTCTTCTGGTCTCCTTGATGTATTTTCAAAAAACTTTCGAAACATCCACCTTGCATGCTTAGTCAGTCTTTCATGATCAGTTCAATATGTGTGGTCTACCCATTTTCTATCAACAACTTGGTTCCCAGCTCACTATCAGGGCATTCTAACCCTCTGACGTTGGAATCATTTATACCCACCAACAAATAGTTACTTTTACCTAGACATGCCCACTTGGACGATCTGAAATCCTTACTTGCACTATCGGGAAATGTTAACAAAGTTGAGAAACAAACTTCATGGTTAACACAAGATGAAACCAGTACACAACTAAAGGATCGAAAGTGCCTCCTAAAACACCACACTTTCAAGGAGAAACATCTTGCAGTTCCCTTCTTGATCTAGACTCACCTCAAATGGATAGCAACACTAATGAATGGAGTAAGGTTTTTGAGGGTTATAATGATGGCAAACACGCACATTCTGAAGGCATGAAAGAGGAAGAAAGACCCAAGTTTGAACATAATCCATTTGGATCATACAGTGAAGAGGAGATCCCTGAAGACGAATATGAAAAATTTAAACAAAGTAAACAGATCCACAAGCTATTGGAACAGATAATTGGTGACGATAAATAAAAATACTTCCTCCATCTAGCATCCTCAAGTGTCAAGTTACCCAAGGATTATAATGTAGAAAATCTCAAAGAAAAGGAGGTACCAAACCCGATATCTATTCTCACCAAATAGCTCAATCTAATGCAAATGGAGCTCACCAATCTCAAATAGGAGAAAGAGAAACCTAAAACAAAATACTCTTTGGATGGCATTTGTCCATTTCTTTTTGACAAGAGTATCACTATGGTCCCATTTCCTCCCAATGTGGCAAGGCCAAAGTATGAAAAATACACGGGAGAAACTGATCCACATGACCATGTAAGGGAATTCTATGCTCTAAGCATCAAGTACATGCATGAACCCACATACCTCATGCGACTATTTCCAGGAAGTCTAGGAGGTAATGCCATGGAGTGGTTCTCAAAACTAAACCCTAAGGTCAAGATATTTGAGGGTTAATCCAAAGGTTCATTCAACATTACTCCTACAAAATCCAACATGATGTAACTATGATGGACCTATGTAACACCAAACAACAAACTGGAGAATCATTCACACACTTCCTACAAAGATGGAGGAATATTTTTGCACGATATTCAAGGGTCATTCCCGAAACGGAGAAAATGGAAATCTTCATTAATAATCTAGTGCCTGAATTGAGCTATGCTCTACAAATGCAAGACTCTCCTAGCTTCGACAGAATGATTAAAAATGCCCTATGTATTGAGGAAGTCATGGTTAAAAGAGGGGAAATCACCCTTCAAAATTAAAAAAAAAGCAATAACTCCAACTCCAAGCCTAAATGGTGGAAACAAAACAAGAATGTTGTTAATGACAAAGTAGTTGACACCTCTAACATTAATCCTAAACCCGAGGAATTCAATCTAACCAATGGCATGCAAGCAAGAAAAGATGCTAAGGTAACACCTCCCGTCCCCAAAGCAAACAATGAGAACAAAAAGGAACGAACATGGACTTCAAAACCCCAAAGAACATTCACTCCTTTGGGGGAGAATCTTGAGACCATTTTAAAAACATTGGTGGATAACAAATTTCTTACGATTCCTGATTCTAAACCATGGGAACCAATGGTCAAACCCAGGTGGTGGGATGATAACTCCTATTGTGTCTTCCACAAAAACAAGGGACATAAGACTAATAATTGTCTCAAACTTAAACATGTCATCCAAGTCCCATCAAAGGAGGTAAGATCAAAGTAGATGGACATACTACCAATGAGGATCATACAACATTCAAAAAACCTTTTCCTAATTATAATCACGTTGAAACATCTAAAGGGAAGGGTAATGGGGTAAACTACACCTATTCCAAAAGTGACAATGTGATTAATATGCTTAATATTTAAACTGAATCCATCAATGTGATCACGATTAAAGGTGTCTCATCCCACTCAAATGTTGTAACATGGAGCCAAACATAGGTTACAATCAAAGGACCTCCAAAACTGACATCTACATCCAAGGTTCCTATTGTCACTATTCCTAAACCAGTAGCAAGCCACATGATCACTATCCCTGGAGCAAAATATGACTTGGTAGACCAATTACAACGAACCTCTGTCAAAATTCCTATTTTTGAATTGCTCAAGATATCCACAGTACATAGGGAAATCCTAGAACAATCCCTACACACCGCTAATGTTACAAAAGATATTGATATAGACAAGTTTCAAGTGATGGTCAATCACATCTCAACACCTCACTATTTCTCCTCTTCTGAAGAAGATGACAAGTCATTGACCCATCCACACAATCAACCCCTCCATATTGAAGTCATTATTCGTAAAGCCTATGTTAGATGCATATTTATATGGAGGGACAGGATTAAATATATGTACACTGGATCTAATCAGGAGGCTAGGTCTCTCAGAACAAACAATTGACACTCGAAACAAGATAACCATCAAAGCTTATGATGAGGAAGAAAGATCCTCTAAAGGTCTTATTGCTCTACCTATTAGAGTCAGACCAATTGAGAGGAATGTCATATGTCAAGTTCTAGATTTACCATTGGCCTACAATATCCTACTAGGGAGACCATGGATTCACAAAATGCAAGCTGTACCGTCCACTTACCACCAATGCATAAAATTCCCACATAATGGGGTGGAAGTGACAATTCCTACTGATGCTAACTACACTTGCAACAATATCAAAGCTGGTAGCATGATCCTGCACAGCAAAGAAGCTATGGATGCAATTTCTCCTGAAACTACTAAGGACATGGTTATGAAGAGTTTTAGCAAAAGCTTGAAACTTGAAGAAATAGGTATGGGAGAATACAAGATGGACCTAACTCCCTCAATGACAGAACTTCCAGTATCACCAAGATCCTATGGAAAACCTTCATCAATATTTACACCTCTTGCATTCAAAGAGCCAGAAGTACACAAAGAAACTGACATGATAAAGGCATCCACATCTTCTTTAGATAACACAGAAGAACAGGTAGTCTTGGACTGGCTTTACAAAGGAGAACCGGTGGAATCTAAGGTCAAACATGTGAAGATATCCCCCGAACAATATGGAAAGGGATATGATTTCCTCACACAAATGGGATACAAAGGAAAGGGACCTCTAAATGACATAGGATGTGGGATCATTGAACCTATACCCATGGAGTTCCGTAACACCAGAGATAAAATAGGACTGGGTTTTAAAACTAAAACTGATAAACCCACTCCAATAGCGGGTCCACACTCAGATAAATGGAGTGATGAGGTAGAGGAACTAGAGCAATGGTCCTATGAAAGATTTTTACATGTTGGCGCACAAGACCCCAACTATCGAGGAGAATGCTACGTACCTATCTTTGAGGTACCATAGGATCCTCACACTCCTTCACTAGCACAACCTATCATTCAAGAGGTAGGAGACACCATAGCAACAATCACTCAAGAAATACCCTGGCCACAGAATTTACATCCTAACTGGGGGCAATTGGTCACAATTTCACATATCCTCGATCTACACCATGTTGATCTACAAGTAGCTAATAGAGTACATCTGATAACCATCATTGAATACTTAAATAGATCTGATGATGATGTCATGGACTCTCATGACTATGAATGGGATCGACTATCTATTACCTCTGAAGATATTGGAATAGATACAATTCACATGTTTGCGGCTCCTTTAGTTCCTAGTAAATGATCTGACAATCCTCTCAATGATATTGATCCTCCTGAAGAAGAAGAAGAGTTCCTTCCCTTGATCATTGATGGAGACACTGGTGAATACATAAGTCTAGAAGAATTTCATAGGCCACAAGCAAGAAACCTCCATTTACAGAGAGATGATGATGAGATTTCTACTGACGAGTCGCTAGAGTTTGATCCACATATGACTAAAACTGACCCTTTTAATGATGATCTCACTCTTATAGATCTAAATATCAAAGAAATTAACTTAATAGACTGTGTCATGTCGGTTAATGGTCTTGATGCTAACACGATACTGTCCTTCTTAGAATTTGATTCTCTAACATTGGTACTTCTAGACCTAATTGATTGGACTGAAATAGATCCTACTCCTATCCTTGACTTTTCTAATGACCACTCCCTAGCTTGTTATCTCCATGCTTGTGAACCTTACCCTTCTTCCACCAATGCAAGGAGTGAGAACACGTCACAGGAGGATATCAAGTTTCTTAGTTACAAACTGAAAAAGAAAAAGAAAAAGTGGACTGATGGTGAAAACCACTCTGTGGCAGTATCAGATCCCAAAATAGTAAATAAAAAAGACATATGCAATGGTGAAAACCTTTCTGAGGCACCAAAGGATGAGACTCTTGATATCCTCCTGAAACAATTTTAGGAAATATCTTCAGTATTGATTGAACCAACACAGCCAGTAAACTTGGGCACTATTGAAAATCCTCAAATAGTTCATCTAGCACAATCTTTATTAGAAGAAGAGAAGGTACAATTCATAGAGTTCCTGAAGGAGAAGAAGATCAAATTTTCATGGTCTTACACTGATATGCTAGGACTAGATCCTAATCTCATCATGCACCACTTCTCTATAGCTCCTAGAATCAAGCCCGTAAAACAAAAACTTAGAAAAATGCATCCTCATGTTGCATTATTGGTAAAAGAAGAACTAGAAAAGTTGTTGAAAGCTAGATTTATTCGAGTCATTGCCTATGTAGGGTGGATCTCCAATGTGGTCCCCATTCCTAAATCTAATAAATCTATCAAGATCTGTACAGAGTTTAGAGAACTAAACAAAGCATGTCCGAAGGATGACTTCCCTCTACCAAACATTGACATGATCATAGATCTTACAGTAGGCTTTCAGATGTATTCATTAATGGATGGATTCTTGGGCTATAATCAAATCAAGATCACCCCTGAGGATCAAGAGAAAACCGCATTCACATGCGTATGCAGCACCTTTTGCTGGAATTTCATGCCTTTCAGGTTAAAGAATGTCAGGGCCACATATCAAAGAGCTATGACAACAATATTCCATGATATGATGCACAAGAACATGGAGGACTATGTAGATGACACATTGGCTAAATCCAAGGAGAGAGGTACTCACATTGCTGACCTAAGAAAAATATTGGATTGAATGGAAAAGTTCCAACTCAGACTCAACCCGAAGAAATGTGCCTTTGGGGTCCAATCAGGAAATCTCCTAGGATTCATAGTATCTAGAAAGGGAATCAAGGTAGATCCTGCCAAAGTAAAGGCTATTCTAGAGATGGCTCCTCCATGTAACATTAGTCAAATGAGGAAACTACAAGGGAGACTTCAGTCTATCAGGAGATTCATGTCCCAACTTGCAGATAGGGCACAACCCTTTACTAAGCTACTAAATAAAGGGGTTACCTTCAAATGGGATGAACACTGTGAAGCAAACTTTAGAGAATTGAAAGGGTACCTAGCTTATCCACCTATTATTATGGTGCATATTCATGGAAAACCCTTACTCCTATACATTTTAGCTACAACTACATCCATAGGATTATTACTGGTGCAAGAGGATGAAACAAAGAAAGAACAAGCTATCTACTACATTAGTAGAACACTAGTCACTTATGAGCTCAATTATAGCATTATTGAAAAAGCATGCTTAACAGTCATCTTTGCATCACAAAAATTGAGACACTACATGCTCTCTCATACAGTGAAGCTCATTGCTAAGATCGATCCTCTAAAGTATCTTTTGAGCATAACAACATTAATAGGACGTTTGGCAAAATGGGTCCTAATTCTAAGTGACTTTGACATTGAATATGTAGAATGGAGAGCTATCAAAGGATAGGTACTTGCAAATCAATTAGCTGATTCACCACTCCAGGATGATGAACCTCTACTAATTGAATTCTCTGATGAAACAATCATGCATCTCACTGAACATCCATGGAAGATGTACTTTGACAGATCATTCACTCAATAAGGAACTAGAGCCAGGGTCCTCTTCATAACTCCACAAGGACACAAGATTCCCAAATCTTACAAATTGATGTTTCCATGCACCAACAATATCTCAAAATATGAAGCATTGGTCAATGGCCTCAAGCTAGCTATGGAATGGAAGATCATTGAGTTACACGTGTATGGTGACTCCCAACTAATTATCAATCAAGTCAATTGGGAGTATCAAACAAAACATGAAAATTTGATGCCCTACAAGCAACTCGTTGATGATCTGAAGAAATACTTTGTCTTCATCACTTTCCAACAAATACCAAGATCAGAGAACACGGCTGCAAATACTATGGCTACCTTGGCATCCATGTTACAACTGGAGGAGCATTGATTCTTCTATGACTTCTTGGTGGATGAAATATCCTATCCTACCTTTGCTAACCCTGAATACCAGATAATATGTACCTTGAATACCCCATATCAATCTCGGTATGCCAGTATCATTGCTTACCTTTTTGACCAAACAATTCCAGCCAATCTATCTAGAAATGAGAAAAGATCCCTGATTAAGACAACATCATGTTACGTCCTCATAACTAACAACCTATATTGACATGGTCTCAATGGTACACTTCTTCGGTGTTTAGAACTGGAAGAGTCCGATCTAGCATTAAAAGATGTCCATGAAGGTGTATGTGGATCACACTCGAACAATTTTTCATTAGCAAAGAAACTGCTCAGAATAGGATATTATTGGCCTACCATGGAGAAGGATGTTATTCAATTTTCAAAATCATGTCTTAAATGAAAGACACATGGAAATCTTATCCATGCTCCTACCAGAGAACTTATACCTTTCATAACACAATTTCCATTTCAGCAATGGGCCTTTGACTTGGTTGGACAAATATATCCCAACTATTCAAATGGACAAAAGTTTATCATTATGGTCACTGAGTATTTCACGAAGTGGGTCGAAGCTTTGCCGCTAATCAAAGCCACTGGAAAATAGGTGGCTATTCTCATTCTGAACTACATTATTTGTAGATATGGGATACCCTCTTCAATTGTAACAGACAATGGGGGCCAATTTAGAAATCAAGACATTGGTGACCTTTGTGAACAGTTCTATATTACTCAAGATTTCTCCTCAATCTATTATCCTCAAGGTAATGGACAGGATAAGGCATGAAACATGAATATTCTCAAAATCCTACACTGAACTGTGAGCAAGTCTGGCAGAGACTGGCACATACAATTGAATTCGACACTATGGGCCTACAGAACAAGCATCCAAACACCAACTGGAGCCATGCCATTTTCTCTAGTCTATGGCACTGAGGCAGTACAACCTATTGAGGTTGAAATCCCATCTTTACGGATATCTTTGTAAGGACTGGTCACTGATGAGAAGTATCACATAGATAGGGTGAATTCTCTTGACCTACTAGATGTCGCAGGCAACAAGCGTTTGATCATCTCAAAGTGTATCAGGCACGTATGTCCAAAGGTTACAACAAAAAGGTCAAACCACACAAATTTGAAGTAGGAGATCTCATCCTTAAGGAGAATCCTAAGAACCAGCCTAACAGGGAGCAGAAATGAAAAGTTTGAACCTAACTGGCTGGGACCTTATGTTATCACTGCTACTTTTGGGACTCGAGCTTATCAACTGGCTACACCTGAGGGAGACATTCTTCCAGATCCTATCAACACTCTACATTTGAAGTGGTTCTACGCTTAATGTTCAGCTAGTAGAGCTTGTACAAGAAATCGTTCTTGCAAAATACCAAAAATATTCAGAAAATTGATCCTGAAGAAATCCAAAAATAGTGGAAAAGATCCTACAAAAAGGGTATCCTTGGTGAAAACCTTGTAAACAGGCGCCTTTATACTAGAAAAACATTCAAAAAAGCAAAAATAGCAAAAAATTTGAAAAAGAGAAAAAGTGCCTTGATGAGCACTTGGTAAAATAGGCATCTTGGTAGCAAAAAGAAAGAAAATATCTTGCCTAGTGGTGAAAACCTGGCAATCAGGCATCACTTGTGTTCTGCGCTCCATCTATCAATGCACTACTGATACTAGGCCTTCATAATTTTTCTTGTGCTCATACGCTGACTTCATTTTTTTTCCTACATGACTATCTTATCCTCGCTTGGGATTTATCTATCTTTATGTCTTCGGAATAAGTCATTCTACACTGGGGGCGTATTTGCTAGCATAGTCAGTTGTGGTTGCTAGGTTTCTCTAGGATGGTTTGCCTCATGAATGCAATGTTTCTTGACACATGCAAAACAAATGTCACTTTCTAAAAACAAAGGGTGCCTTTTCAAGTATCACATATCCAGACATGACATTTACATTAACAGAGGTCGTACAAAGCTATATTGGATCACAAATATGAAAAAATTATCCTATCAATGCACAAACATGGAATACCATATTGCTTGTATTACAATTTCCTGATTGATGGATCTCTACTATGTTTGACATAAGAATGAACAGGTACTACTTAAACACACAGTTGGTTATTGGTTTGATTATGATTCTTTTATGTCCTGATGATGTTTTCAACTAGGGGCATCTAAGTAATTATAAATTTTATTTGATTGATTCTCAATTGATAATTTTATTATGACTTCTTAGCTGCTCAGTGACATCTATAGAAAGACAAAGAGTCACAAGGATATGAGGCATAATGTTTTCTTGATTTTCTGCATATGGTGATTGTTCCAAATGATCCTATAAATTTCCCCTAACTTGGATGTTTATGGTAAGAGCTGCCACTATGGGTGGATAGCCGCATATATCTTGATCTTTGTTATGTGTAAACTACGGTGAGGTTGACTCAATTTCCTTGTCTATTTTCTGATCCAGATTATCGTTAAAGTATACGAATCATAATGTACCCAAGGATATGAATTTTCAAGGTCATTGCAGGTCCAATATCTTGCCTTAATCAGAATCTGGTATAATAAAAGGAAAGGTGGCTATTTTGTTATCCTGGCTTCTATACCTTGATGCCTAAGTCTATTTCTGACATTTCTAAAACAACATAGTATTCATATTATCATAATATCAGTGGGTATTAGTGATGATTATACTATCAGGTGGTATCTGTTCTGACAAAGTGCCCAATGATGATAAAAATGTTGCAATATTTGCTAAATCAATGACAAGTCCTAAGAGTCTGCATATAGTTGCATTTAGAGATTGCATGATGCATTTATCATAGAAATAATAGCATAAGGAATTTTGTACTAAAAAATGGTTTCTATCTTCTTGTAAATCAATTTAAGTACATCATCCATGTTTTTGATATCAAATATTGTTTCACATCTATAGCATACATTTTGTATTCATTAAAAAGTAGAAACAGGAAAATACAAAAATAGAGCATCCATGTATTGCATTTTTTCTTTTTCATCCTAAGTGCATCCATACATCTATTTTGCATAACTGAAAAATCACAAGAGACATACATTTACATTTTCACATGAGTATCATTTAAAACATATTTATATCAGTAATGACCCATCACATCCAATTATAAAATGATGTTATCATCTACAAACTAACTCATCAAGCGACCAAGATATTATTACATGTGCAAAAGATACATTTACCACATCTATGAAAGAAAAAAGAACTCATGAAACATGTCAGAATCAGGAAGCTGCATCAGATATATATCATCATAACATGGTACAAATCAAATATAAAGAGTATCAGTGAATCAGTGAGCATAAAGAGTATCAATGTATTAGTGTGCCAAAATGAATCAGATATACATGTATAAATGTCATCTACAAAAATGGATCTTAGAAGGATCCAGATATACAAAAGAGGGGATCTCAACAGGATCCATATATACAAGAAAATATACATGTCATAAAGATGATACAAGAAAATCAACTCTATCCTACCCCCTCTCCCTGGTTAGGAGGAGGAGGAGGAGGTGGTGCGAAAGGAGCTGCTAGAGGAGGCATGGCCCCCTCTAACCGCTAAGCTACTCTAGAGAATGAAGGTACTCTCTGACCCTCTGGAACTACCACGTGATACAGGGTGTACTAATATGTAGCCCTTTTTCCTCGATGGACTGTTGTCTGGGCTTGTGCATCCCTCTCTACTCTCAGACACTCAAGCTGTAGATCCCTGTCCACCAAGAGAGCATCGACAGTAGTGACTCTGGCCTCTAAAGCTATGATCCTGTCACGGAGCTACTCTCTCCTACTCACATCTAGATAATGCATCTCCATCTCTTCCCGCATCCTACTCAAGTGCCCCTTGATGCCTCTGATGTTGCTGCTCACCTATAAGAAATGGGCCAACATCTCTCTGAGGGGCCACGAATTTGAATCTCTACCATCTGCCCTTCCCACTGCCACTAGCACCACTTGTATCCAAAACCTCTCCACCACCACCTCTATCATCACCATCATGGCCATCATCTGGAGGAGGATGCCTGCCATCTCTGCCACCATCCCTGCCACCATCATGGCCTCCGTGTCTACCAAGAGCCCTGTCTCTACCTCCTGTACCCCTAACTCATTGATCATCAAGATCATAGTCTAGTGGCTCCTCTATACGAGGAATGATCTCCTCTGGAATAGTGAATAGAGGAAATGGATATTGGAGCCTCCTAGTAGCATAACCATCAGATACACTTGCATCCTCTACATCTGGCCGAAGATCCTAGTCTACAACAACTATGTCCTAGATCTCCTAATGAGTAGTCTCATAGGTCAACTGTGCCCCCCATAGTGGTGTCTCCTCTTTGTTCCAGGCATACACTGCAATATCCTCTGTCATGCCCTGCCACCAACCATACTACCTCAATACTCAGGTGATCACAAAATGCTCTATAACATATCTAGTTCAGCTAATAAGATATCTGCTTTGACACAAAAATGGCACCTATCGGGCATCTAAGGTTCACACCTCACAATCTAGATATGGTTGCCATACGACCTCTGTCATATCATCAAATAATCAATGCCAATACTCAATCTTGCCCAGATGGGGATGCTGCAAAAGGCTTGCATACATATATACATATGGCTGCTCAGGTGCCCTCTGCCTATCTACAATTGGCCATGTAACAGGGATGTGCTCCCAGGCCCAGATCTGAGGAATAAGTATCCCCACAGTCATACTGCAGGCATAATGGTAAACAATCTCATGTAGCTCTCGATACATGTGAGCTAAGATACAGCTCCCCCAAGCAAATCGCCGATGGTGGGTCACCATCTGCTCGATCATATCTGCCCAGCCAACCATAAATCTGTGATGGCCCCTATTTGGCATAAGGATACTTCCTACTAGACCTACTAGATAAATAGATAATCAATCATAATAATAAACCATGTATTCCCATGATAGATATCTCCGGTCTATGGTGTCATCGTGGAGATATCTCCGCACGACACCAATCACCACAGCCACTGTAGACTGAAATTGTACCTCATGACCAACCATCGGTATGCGCAGTATACTCTAGACATCCTCAGGTGTCATTGTAATCTCTCTAGTAGGTAGATGAAAGGTGTTGTGCTCTGAATGCAATCTCTTGGCAAGAGCAGTCAACAAATCATGGTTTACCCCGATCTCGGGTAAACCTATCAAGGAACGCAATCCACATCGAATCATAGTCATCTTCTCAGCATCTGAAAATCAGCTAGACAATGCAATTACATGTGCAGGATAAGTGCCGCAAAAAGTGACTACCTCAAACTGGGCCTATTTTGGACAATAATAGCTATACATCAGTATCCTATCTACATTACAGGGGCAGATTCCTAATCAACTAAGTGATTTCATAGTTTGCAAGACGCAAACAGGACAAACACATTAAAATTCTAAATTTCCTACCAGATGTGATCCTGGAAATACAGTATGTAATTGCATTTATCAGATGTGATACCCAAAAAATGGGATGCGATCCTCAGTTTGGGATGTGACTCTAAGCATCCTGAATGCAACCGATAGATGAAATTTTCCTAAAAACATTACAAATACAATGCAAATAGATGTGATCTAGGAAATACTAGATGCGACACTACAATCTGGAAAAACCAGATGCGATCTGGGAAAAACTGGATGCAACGCGGGATTCGCAGGATGCGATCTGAAATCTCGGATACGATCCTAAATTCAAAGGGCTCTAAAAGCCACAAAAATGCATAAATTTGAAAATGTAAAATTCACAGGGTAGTTTATTGAGCACTTACCAGTGGTGGGTAGTCAGCTAGATGCTGATGTCGATGGCTCATCTTGAAATAGTGCTTCCTCACAGGGACTACCATCTTCTCTGCAGAGCTCTCTAAATTTCTATGGAGGAAAGTGAAAATGAATAGTGAAATGGTAATTTTGGAGGCTTATATGGCTCTTTTGAGACATTTCGGAGTTCTGAAACTCCTCCCAGACAACTACAAATTCATTTTTTTTCTCTTTTTGCTCAATCGGGAACCAAATCAAAGGTGCTTAAGATGTTTTTAGCAGCACAGTGTCATTTTTGTGATAGTTTTGAAAATTACAAATTTTATTTATTTATTCCAAACATCAATCAATAATGCACATTTTATCATACATCTCGGTCTAAACATCATTTTATCAATCTTATCAGTCACATTTTCATGTAATTAACTTGGTATTCGTGTGTTTCTTTTTAAAACACACCTTCTTTTCCCACTTCTTCTCCATTCTTTCTTATCCTAAAACCGCTCCCTGCAAGTGATATGTTCTTTCAAAACCTGAGGGATTTATTCTCTTTTTTTTTCCTTCGATTTTGTTCCTGAGGGGGCATGATCACACTATCATCAATTAAATTTTGCTCGAAACAACATCAAAATAACTTTGTTATCAAACTAGGGGCATAACAGTTTCCTTGACTAAAGTCAGAACTGTGGGATAGAAAGCTTTGGTTCTCATGAGCTGGATATCTTATGTTTCCTCATTTTTAAAGATTTTTATTAAGCTCCTAGCAGCTTCACACTGGCTTCTTAGACGACAACCAAGTTCAGAATCAGTATTATCAATCTTTGGATGTTAACCAAGTTCAGAATTGGTATTTTTAAAATCTTTTATTGATCTTTGGATGACAAGCAAGTTCAAAATCAATTCCATCAGTTTGGTTTGATCAAGTGTGAGACTGATCTCATAAACATTTCATTCGACAACCAAGAATGAGATTCTCAATCTTTCCGAAGTTAAAATCAAAAACATTCTTTGAATCAATCCACTGCACGTACACCAATTCAAAGAGGGGCAAATGTAACCACCTGAATTTGGTTTGTTCCAACTATAGACCCTATTTTCCCTAAGTGTGATCATACCCTCGATTAAGTCCAAACAACCGTGTTACTACTTGGCATAATTATTCAAATCAATTTAATGTCCTAGGTGATTTTTATCACTAAATTATATTAACTGTTATAGCCATACAATTCAAATCAATTCAAACTAATTAAATCAAACCAAAACCAAACATAGCTATAGTATTTAATTATAAAGGAATTAAATAAATCTCTAAATCAATTACCCACTTGCAATTAACCCATTCCCCTAGCCTATTTAATTTAATTAAAATGGCTATAGTCCCCTAATTATTAAAAAATAATTAAATTTTTTAAATAATTAATTCCTATATTTTTGAATGAATTAAATAAGTTTAATTCATTTAATTAATATTCCCTCAAACCCCAAACTAACCTATCTCAACCACTTCTACCTTGGGTTCTAACCCATCTCAACCCATTCACCCTTGCTAATCTAATCCTAATCCTAATTCTACCCTAACCCACCTCCTAATGTTGTCACATTCCATTAAGGAATGATTAACAACTCAACCCACTTGAGAAAGT
>MU228555.1:1124191-1141476 GCA_018584345.1 Thuja plicata | reverse complement strand
CCTACATGCCTTATTAATTCCCAAGGCATTAATGGCTCTTACACCACCATTAATGAGTCCCTCAACTCATTAATGAGCCTTGTCTCCCCCCCCCCTCTCTCTCTCTCTCTCATTCTTCTATAAATAGAAGGCATTTTTGAGAGGAAAGGGGCCTTCAAATCATATCCTAAATGCAATGTTCTGCTATTAGATTAATCTTAGACACATATTTCACTTCTTATTTCATGCTTTTACATTGTTCTTATCTCCATTCTTAGAGCTAGAATGCATGTTTTCTCATCTTTTAGCTTCTTTTTAAACTAAAATCCTTCATGCTAGGTCATATATGTCACTGATTATAGCATAATCTGAGGGCTATTATGTTACTAATCACACTCTTCTTAGTTAGAAGGCAATAGGTCAATATTAGTGGGTTTTGTATGTTTATCTAACCTTTTTACACTAATGCAATGACTTATTGATGTGTTGTGTCTCTCCTATCAGGTACCCAAATACACACGCACACTAATGCCTTAGCAATTAATTTGTAGATCCAAGACATAGGCTTTGTCCCACCAAGCCTATCCTAACCCTAAACCCAATGCAAAGGGTGGGTTGTGAATTCACTTTTAAATAACACGTACTCGTTAAAAAATGTGTACCCGTTACATAAATATAATAAGTTTGAATGTAAAAATGAGTTTGTAGGCATACATTTTTAAAAATAATACTTTTACAAAATGCAAAGGTGTTTTGAAAAAAAAGGGTACCCATTTTAAAATGTGTACACATTTTGCAAAAAAATATGTACGTGTTTTTTGAATTTTTGGATTGGGTACTCGAGCCTAAAACACGTACCTATTTTTTTCAAAATGTGTACGCATTTCTAGCGACATTCCCGAGGTTAGAAAAACATCCCCCGAATAGGGACCCAACTTCTTTCACTTACTCCATGCATCAATACTTTGTTAGTCATAAGAAAAATGAAGCCATTCTATTCCACACTATTGTTATAGACTTGATTTATATATATATGCTATGTAATATAAGCTCGCGGGTAGACTTTTCTGAAAGCAGATTTTCGTGTGGAAATATTTTTGTAAACAAACTTATGCAGTGAGGTTCAATATTTTGTAATAAATAGAATAGTTTTTTTTTAATGAACAAAGAAACAATTTAATCAAATTATTTTCACTCACCTCGTAAACCAGAGGAAGGGCCGACTCTGGGGATGTTTGGTGAGATTTTTGTGTGTTTGAATTAATTGTTGTGCATTTCAAGATTTATATATGTTTGAATTAGTTGTTGTGCATTTTAATTAATCAAAATACATACGTTGTATAATGTGTTCTATTTCTATATGCGTGGATAATTTTACTAGTGTTGAGATTCCTTTAATCTCCTATTAAGATTTTTCATTTGGTGTAATTAGTTTATTATTTTTTAAGTAGCTAAAACTATAAAATATTTGAGAAATTCTATATTTCATTTACTATTAGATTGTTTACAAAGTTATTTACAATTTTGTTATGTTCCTGTCATCACGAAGTGATACTTTTTGTTGCAAGTTTTATTTTAATTTGCAATTGGTTTATTTTCATAGCTGCATTCATAACCACTCATCTCATGACTTTCACCCCTTTGTGGCATATAGCCCTGACACCTTTCACAAGTATATGATTCAAAAATTGACATGTATAGACCAAATTGAATTCTATTATTAAATGTCAAATTTCATTTCAATCCTTACCCTAGTGTTTTTCATATTACAATTGCAAGAAACTAGGACACATTTCTAGGTTCTACAGAGAAAAATAAAATAAATTCTATTCGATTGAAAAATATTGATACATAGAAAAAGAAAAAGAAAAGACAAAAAAGACATGGGCCAAGGAGTTTTATGAGGAGTAAAGTAACATAAAGGATGATTCTATACTTCATAGTAGTACAGATATTTACTTTAGAACTAAATAAAGAAAATTTCCTAAGGGAGAGTTTTGATTGAAATAAATTATGAACCCACTTACATTGTTTATATTTTGAATATTTTTTAGCATGTTAGAGGTGTTGGTGATTTTTTTTGAGGTTTTCAAGTCTTTGTGGAGAAAATGTGGAAGTATTTATGGTCTCTATGTATATAAAGAAGCAACTTTTAGATGTCTATCTATACTAGATCAAATACATTCAATGTAAAACATATATAGTTTTGGTAAACATATTATATTCCATGTTTGTAATTCATTTTCATCACTTCGAGTAGTGAAAAATTAAAGAGAAGTATTGTACGAAGGTTATATCTTCCTATGAAGTGTATATAAACCCTAGTGATAGTTATTTCTCTTTTCAAGATTTTTGTTTTGTGTTGTTGGAGTTGAGATGACTACAACCATTCTTATTTATGTGTTATTCAAGCCACAAAAAAAATTCAAGCCACATTCCTTTGTGGTGACAAAGAAAGACAAGGATGGTACATTTTTCAAGGTTTTGGAGCATTCCATGTAGTATAAATTGAAGATGTTAAGGCATATAGCCAAATGTTCTTGATAGAAATTAGACACATGAAATTCAATGATCTATGGAGGAATCTTGTGGAAGATAATTTGAAGACATTTAAGCTAGAGTATAAGCACATTCTAGAGATGCATATGGACATTAAAAAGGGTTTATATATTTCATCTATGAACATGATTGGATCTAAAATATATTGAGAAGAATACAATGATATGTGTTGAAAACCTCTGGATGTTGATAGGGGGCTGAATAAGCATAAGAAAATATTTTAATACTATTTCACAATCCTTAATTAATGACTATTGATCTAATTAATTTTCAGAAAGATATATAGAAATGAAATTACACACACATATGAATAGAAGATTTATGTGGAAAACCCAATGTGGGAAAAACCACAGTGATATTCTTATTTACAATATGAAATAGTTGATTACACACTTTCAGGAAAGAAGAAAAGGAATTCACCATCTTTGAAGTTTAGGAACACTCCTAAAATATTTATTGTTCCAAAGAAAATTGGCACAACAAATATATATCTTCATAATCCTGCTAAAAGAGTGCACAACATTCTAGTAGAAAAAGAAAATATGAAAAAATACAAGATCTCCTAATTAGCTTTTGTAACCTCCCTATCTAATTCTATAATTTTAAATTTTGTTCTACTTATCTGCATTACCTAGTCTTAACATTTGATCAACACATTCTTCATAATTGCCTCACATACTTCACAATTACCCCACATACTCTCTTTCTTCTCTCATCTATTTTATATTACATATATAGTGGTTGTGGTGTAGGGAATCCTAATTTCCTAATGTAATCAAGTGTATGGAAATGAAGGATTTGATCCAATGGGATCATCCATAATGTAATCAATAATGTAAATAACCCAATTGTAAGGCTAATAGGCTCTAAGGTGTTTTATGAACCTAGAGTCCTAATTAGACCAAATGGTACACTAAGGGTTGTAGTAGAGTCCTTAGAGGATTTAGAGGTAGGTATAGGCATAAATGATGTTTTATAAGGCTTAAAAGATCCTAAAAAATCAGATAGATGTATTAGAGTCTATTTTTGTAGAAGTGCCCAAAAGGTGTAAAAGTTGTCATGCAACATTTAAAAAGTTTCTATGCAACTTTTCAAAAGTTGCTCGAGAAGTTGCATTTTTGAAACCAATGACCACAAAAATTTGAAAAAAGTTGTAGCCATTGGAGGAGGCATATTAAGGTCCTTTTTGAACATCCATAACAAGTGGTTGTCAATGTATAAAGTTTGGTGGGGATTTGAAGGAATAAAACTCTGATTTTGCTTAATTTAGCTTTGTCTCCATATTGTAGGATTGTTTGGTGATTAGATTGGATGAAAGTGTAAGGGTTTTGCATAATATTGTGAATTTGTGCTCAAATTCAATTGGTGTGAACTAATTTGGTAGAGTTTGGCAAGATTTTTGATTAGTTTGGCAAAGTCTATCCAGGAAACCCTTGTTTATAGGGGCAGTTAGAGATGGAGCCCTAACTTGAAATACCAGCATGGAAAATCCATGAATCCTGGTGGAATGAAAGTTTGGGAATTTAATTTAAGAATCTTGAAGGGCAGGATCAGGGTGCATGGGTTGGTGATTTTTCCACCAAGCCCTAGGCTAAATATGTCTAGGTGTTTAGTCTATACATAAGGAAAAGTGATAAGAAAGTCATACTGGTGAGTGGTGAGGATCAAAAAAATTGGATTTAGCTCTTTTAAGGGTAGGGGAACATATCCAAGTGGTTATATTGGTCATGTGAGCCCATTTCTTAAGACCCCCTTTGGAAACTAGTCCTAATTAGGCCTACTAAGTTTGTATCCTTTGGTGAGGATTTGAAGGTGCAGAGCAAAGTCATGATCTGATCTCTTAGGGTTTTTGCAAGGCCCATAAAGGGTATCTAAATCCCTATTTTTTTTCAAATGATTCTACACTGGTGTGGGGAGTTGTCCTCAAAAAATTGACTGGTTAGGGCTACTAGTGAATATGATTGTGATGACATGTAACTGATTGAATGTTTGATAATGATAAGTTGAAGATAATGCAAGGCATTAAATTAGTTAATGGTTTGTATTGTCATTGATGTCAACTTGATATCATCTGTATGGTCATGTACATAATGCAAAAGACTTCAGAGAATCAATGGAACAAAGATTATGCTTTCAGCAATGCATAAAAGTCAAGTATTCACTAAGTGACAAACAACATCGACTGAGTGCACACCATCAGAAAAGGTAGAGAAGAAAATTCACAGTGATACCCCATGAGTAGAAGACGGTGTCGCTGGATGAAGAAAAACCATAGGATGCCCGATGAGCTGAAAATAGAGTTTCCCAATGAGTAAAAATCCAATGATGCCCGATGGACGAAGATCTTGAAGCTAACTAGAGTCACACTGACGGAACTATCAGTTGTCACTGATGACTAACTATAGAGTTGACCGATAGAACAGAGAGTTTAGAAAATGACAAAATATCGAGCTGGCAAGAGCTAAAGATAGACTTAACTGGTTGTTTTCTTTGTTTTATTCAACCAGAATTAAGTGATTAATTTAAAGATGATTTGTACAATTGGCATGAAGATAACTATGAGACAAATCATGAGTTATGATTTAAATCTAATTGGCTAGATTGTTTTTCACGCCAAGAATCAAGAATCAAGAAACAATGAATATCATGTCTATATAAGAGACAACCTTAATTCATTTTTGATATCACATTCATGAAAAAGGGATTAAGGGGAGTGAATGAAAAGAGGATGATAAATAGAAACTAATGAAGAACAACTTCATGCAGTACTAATCAATCAAGTTGAAGGAGAGATAAGGAATTCTACAGACACTGATGAATAATGAGCACAACATCACATAGAAGAAAGTGTGAAGCATAAAAGAATTGAATTGATACATTGATTAGAGAGGTAATGTACTTAAATAGATTCAAAAATCTGCAACTCAAGTTGCATTAGAAATAGGTCATATTGTTTCAATTTAACGATTGAAGCATCAAGTCTCTTAACAGAGCAGGACTTAACAATCTTCTATATATTGAGCTACATCCCAAGGAGTGCCAAAAAGGTTGATTCATGAAAGTAGCATTGGATATGCCTAATGCCTATTCATAGTCTAAGAGAGAGGCTAATTCAAGGATGGCAGCATTAGATGCCCGATACTAAGTGTTACCCCGTGTTTTCGCCATGTTAATAATATCAGCCAAATCCTAACCTGCCAACTTGAAGCTGAAGTTGAACCTATACCATACTTCAACTTCAAGTTCAAATCCAGTATTATTCACCCAATGAAGTCAAATGTTCTTCCTCATCAGTCTGGATCAACTTGTGCAAAGTTGAAGTTGAAGTCGAAGTTGAGTCAAGTGAGTAACTTCAACTTCAACTTAAACTTCAACCCCATTTGTTTTCTGACGAAGTTTTCTTTCTTTCCCGCAGGTGTTTTATTGAAAGAAATGGACATGTTTTTCTAAACAAAAGAAGGGGTCCCACCTCCTGACAGTTCTGAAGATGTGAAAGGCAATAAATGTGATAGCTAGGAAAATGTATGCCAAGCATAGTCAGTTTTCAGAGAATAAAAATAGATATCTACTGACATTATGGGAAGTTAATCTGCACATAGATTTGATGGGAATTAACTGAAAGCAGTCTTGTCAAGTACATTCGACATGCCTAGTATTAATGCCTTAGCCCACTACATATCAGTCCTAAGAATTTTGCAATTATTCCTTAAATGCCCTCCTTTTCTAGTATAATTGTTTATCTGGCCAGTCTCGAATTCCAAGCGTCAACTGGTAAGAATCAGGACTAGAGTGCTTGGCTTTGCTGAAAATGGTGAGTTCATTATATAGTTTTCTCTATCATTTTTCTTGCACCTGGTTTTGGTTAGAAGTGTTTTAGTTTTTCTTTCTTTCTGCAAACCTTTCTTTTCGAGAAAGTCATGACCCTCTTTAGGCCCAAGCTGCCCAAACTAGAGAAACCATGCTTGTTAAGCTTGCTCCCTGAAATTCAAGATACCTTTCTGGTAAATGTAAGCCTAACCAAAATGTTAGAGTGGATTAAAAATGTTCAACCAGGGCCCATATACCGAAAGCTAACTAGTAGTGGGCTAGTCGAAGCCTCCACTTTCCCATTAGCCATAGGATGCCCTGAGCTGGTTATCGAATGTGTAAACCATTATGACCCTAATACCAGGTGTATCAAGAAGACTATAGGTGAAGTGGTAGCCAGAATAAACAGGGTCAGTGTCAGTTTAGCTTTGAGAATTACTCATAAAGAACCCTATGAGCCTTGGACATTTGAAGAGGCCGAACGCTTTTACAGTGAAAACAAGAAGAGCTATGACTCTATCATAGTGCAAACATGGATCCTAAAACCAGCTCTTGGAGGATCAAAGTTTCCCAAGCCGTTAACCATTGAGCATTTAATTAAAGAAATTGCCAACATTGTGCTTCTTTTGAACAGAGTAAAAGGAAATGATCATACCTTTCACTGGGAAAATTGGATGTATTTCTTCATCCAAAATATTTTTGAAGGAGAAAAATTTATCGATTGGGCTGACTTAATAGCCAAAGGTTTACATAAAGGTCTACTAGCCGTAAGCAATTTTAGTTCATTTTTCTTGTCTTCCTTTTTTTTCTACATCTTAGCTACGTCTAAAGAATGGAAATGTCTCCCTCATGAGCCCTGGATGGATGAAATGACCATCTACCAGTATTACACAATCCTCCAGGTTGGTGAGTCATGCAAAGAGTTCCGGAGGGTAAATTTTGTGTGTCTCGGGAGGTTGATATTTGAACTTCAAGGTCATGAAAATTGCAGACTGTCTGAAGAATCCATGCAAGCCATTAAAATCTATGGTTTCTTTTATACTCAATTTCCCAGGTTCACATACCTCAGAGTGGGGGGTTTCACCAGAGAACCTTTTAAGTTGCCACGTTATTGTCTCGATAACATTATTTTGTCCGAAATCTGTAGGCAACTTGTCTATGTGATAGATTCATATGAAACCACCAAAAAGTCACCTACTCCTCTTTGCTATTGGAATCGGTCACTACAAATGGCCTAGTTTCAAGCAAGCTGCATTGAAAAAGGCAGTATTGTCCAATTTATGTCTCGAGCCCTATTTTGCAAGGAAAGATTTTGATTATATGAGCTTTGCTAAAGATAATATCAAACATGCAGTTTTGCTTATTCATGTTCCCCATCTGGAGGACTACTGGGCCAATTGTTCAGATGAATTGGAAATAAGGAGAAGGTTATGGTCAAGGTTAACTGTGAGTTAGATATAGTTGTTCAAAGTCAACCTCAACACCAGAAGAATAAAGGAAGATGAAGATGAAGAGGTGGTCGATCCTCTTTATGTAAAAAAAATTTAATGTCTACCAATCCTTGAATTTGATTGGAGTAAAAGGGAAGAAGATGACTTTCTCTCCCATACATCAGAAATTTTGAAAAGAACTGAAGATTGGTTGAAAACAAAGAGCACTCACTCAGCCACCCATAGTACCTCGAGAAAATAATTGAAAATCAGACAAAAGAATTCTGACCAAGAGCTAAATGTTACTCCTAATATTTGTGTTGGTAATCTTATTGCAGGTTCTGCAAAACTTGAAGTTGAAACAACTGTGCCATAGATTCAACTTCAAGTTCAGCAAGAAGCGGTGAGTACTAGAAGAATCACCCATTCAAATACAAAAGGTAGAAGGGTAGCACAAGATAAAGGAAAGGATAAAGTAACTATTGATCTAGATCTCTCTGAGGCCAAAACAACAAGAAATCAATCTCCCAGTCTTACTATGGCAGATAGCGTGACAGATCCTCAAAAAGTGGTTGAAGGTGGAAATACATAGATGAACTCCCTTGCCTTAAACAATACTTCTCCCACTCCTGGTAAAGAGCGTACCATGCCTAAATGGCTAGAGACCTCTGTTGAAAGGAAAAGGAGTATGGTACCACTTTCAATGCCCATGGAAAATTTAGTAAGCAAGTGTTTAGGAAAGTCCTCAAAAGTGAAAAAGGCCAGAACATAGTGTAGAATTAACTTTGACAAAAGCACTGGTCATTGGTCAGCAAAAATTGCTCAACCTCCTCAAGATAGCCTTCATGAGGATCTTACTCCTCAAGACTACCAGGTGTCTAAAATAGATCTCGAGAAAGGAAGTTGAACTATAGACATGAAAATATTTGAAGCATTGAACAAAAATATCATAGACAAAGCGTGGAAGGATGCTCGAGATAAGAAAGACATGAAAGAGGCAATGAAAAGCATGGCTTAGTACATCAATGCCATCCTTCATCCAGAACCTAAGCCTTTAAATGAAATGTCTGCAATGGTTGATATCACGTCTTTAGCCAATCAACAATTTATTGACAACCTGCAAAAGTGCAAAGCTATCAAAAAGATGTTGGAGGAATGGTTGCAATATGTCTTGGATGAAATGGTGAAATAGGTAAACCTTTACAACAGAGCTCTGAAAGAGTCCGCTGCCATTATCAAGAAGGTCGAGGCAAACATAGATGGGTACAAAAAAGAAAGAAACAATTGGGTAAAGGAAGTGTTATGGGTTGAGGAAATACAAGAATTTGGGCTGCAGAGGTTCCTCTCTGAATTAACTATGGCCGGTTTGGACGACAAAACCATCTATGTAATTAAATATTTCATCGAGTGGTGAAATGAGGCGCTCATACAAGGAGCAACAAAAATTAGGGATATCCTATCTGGCCTCAAGCTTGTAGATGAAATAATTTGGGGAGATCTCAAATGGAAGATGTAATTAAGGAGATACAGAAAAAGTTTCTGGAAATTCAGGAAATGAAAGCACCTGTAAGGTAGGATTTTTCAAATGTTGCACATACTGAATCTATGCTAATAATTAACCAGAAACACTTGGAAATGCATGAAGAAAAGATAATAGAGCTAAAGAAAGAGATGGAGGTCTAGAGATAGAGAATCACCTACATCGTCTTACCTCATCAATTAGTTATCTCTATGTTTACAACTGCATATGAAACCTGGAAAGCCAGAAGAATCATGGCTGGCGTGGATAAAACCTCGTGACACATGGAGCCCGCTAGTTAGATAGCTGCATCTTTTTTCTTTCTCTGTTATTTTGCTTTATTGCAAATCAGTTAACACAGTTATGTTAACCAAAAAAATATTTAATGCTAGCGGGGTGATTTTGGATACAGTTATCCAACCCTGATTGGTATAAAAATGTAATAGCTAACCTCTAAAAGTGTTCATCTCTCCATAGATACTAAATCAGAACTAATTTTGTTTAAGTATTCTATGCTTTAAAACTTTGAATATATTTTTTTGGAGTTGCGGCAAAGTAATATAAAATTTTATAGTTTTATATGTTAGACTTTCTGGAGTAGATGCTATTGTTTACTCTACAATGATTCATGTTCTTGGGGATAGCAATTACTTGTGAAAGTTTAGCTTTTCTTTGTTGCACGTTGGAAACTTGTTTTTTTGGAGTTTAAAGGTTAAAAGAGGGGAAATTAAAGTGCTCATCTATTTCTGAAATTTGATATTCAATCATGTCGATGATTTTGGTTATTAAAGTTGAGTGATTTTTTAGTATACACATTCTTTTCATATTCATGAGTTGATTGATTCAAACTTTTCAGTATTTTCAGTCAAATACTCATTGGGAAGATCTTCCCTTAGAAGAGGATTTAATGATTATCTTTTTAGTAAAGGTTAGGTGCACCTTGCATAACATAAGGTAATATCAAGCAGAGAATTCCTTATCTTTTATTAGGAATTCAATCAGTTAGTTTATCAGGATTTTCCCTGTTCAAAGTTAAAATCTTGGAAAAAAAACTGTTTACTAATAGTTTTGGCGACTCCACTGGGGAAAAGTGTGAAAATCAGAATCCTTTTCCCTAAAAGTTCTCAATAATTCTATGGTTTAAGACAATGGTTCTCCCTACTCATAATCAAGTGCCTATTCTATAATGCAATATAGGTTTCCTAGATACATAAGAAGACATTATCTCTGATCTTAATGCTTGTGCTTGGGCTAATCGAGTTAGCAATCAACAATACCTCCAAGTACAATGGGTGTTAGAGAGAGAAGAAAAAATAGCTGAGAGGGTCAGGGGAATTCCAATAGCCAAAGAAGAAGCAATGGTAGCAAGAGTTGCCAACGTAAATAACTAATTTGATCAAAATTGCAGTGTTTTTCTGTCACTCTGGCAGAGAAAAGGTATACTCGATCTGACAGATTATCAAGTCTAGTTAATCAAGATTTTGAAGATCTAGCAAGAATCCATTTTAAGCTTGATCTTACTTTGAGGAGAAAGAAAGCTCAAACCACTAGTAGACCATCATCCCCTCCTAGAGGAGACAACCAATCACCATCCATTCAGTCTTTGATTATCCTTGGAACTTTGATTCCCTCTACAATTAATATTCTCCCTCTATATTTTAGATAACCAAGAATGGCTCTAAATCAACCCTGGGGCACTACAGTAGGTCCTCTACATTTACAAGGTAATTTGGGAAGATTACCAAAAGGAGAAAGAGAAGTCCTCCCCAGATTTAGTGGCGATGGAAAGAAGTCTCCCGAAGAACATCTAAATGCTTTTAATATCGCATGTGGTGTCTTGGTGGTAGCAATAGAATATGTTGCTGTAAGATTGTTCATTCAGACCTTGACTGACTCAGTGGTTGATTGGTTTCACCATTTACCTAGTGCCTCTATCACTTCTTGGGATACTACAAAGACTCCATTTGAAGCTAGGTTCAAGTCTGCCGATGATGCTAATTCTTTACTCATTCAGCTTAGCCAAAAAAAAAAGGAAGTAAAGATACCCATGCAAGAATTTGTAGCTAGATTCAACAAAGCCTTGCATCAGATACCCACTGCTAGCATACCAAGTGAAGAAAACCAAAAAGGTTTCTTTTTAAATGCCATGCCCCTAGATGTCACTTTCCCTTTGAAAAGAGCCAATCCCGCTACTCTTGGAGCATCCCAAACTCTTGCCATAGAGTTAGAGGATGATCTTATTATATTTGGCAAATGGAAGAAAGACGTGCAAATATCAAATTCTCAAGCTTCAACATCTTCTTCTTCTTCAAATGATTCACTTATTCAAAAACTGATAAATGATCTTATAGTAGTAAAGAAACAACTCCCACTCCCTAAAGCTTCATTTCCTTATTAGGATATCCCAAGGAAATATCCCAGCCTAAATGCTCCTAATCAAGGGAGACAATTTAACCTGCCCCCTAGTAAATAGAGATTGCAAATTGAGCCCCATCCTAGAAAAACCAACATGTGTGTCTTTCACCTTACTAGTGATCATGAACGGGCTACATGTCCAAAAAATGTGAGGCATGAGCAGCTTGAAGAAGAAAAAGCAACCACAAAAAATGTAATAATAGAAGAAGAACCTTCTGAAGGACCTGGCAACTTTGTGAGTTTCTTCCTTGAGTAGGAATCTGACTCAGATAGAGGTGGTGGCATTCTTTTAACTTTGGAAGAATCTTCATGTTCAATGCTGACTAGAGGGCAGAAGGGAGCCAAAGTAGATTCTCAATTCAAAAATACTACATTACCCACTCAGGCAAAGGACTTAAAAGCCAGAGGCGAAGGCGAGAGTAAGTCTTCACAAGCTCAGTCTTCTCCGACTCAAATTTTAAAAAGGTCTAATCTTGACTCATCATTTGATATAATTGAGTTTTGCAAAACATATAGAATACAAATATATCCTGTTGAATACTTGAGAATGAATCCTAATGAGCTCAAAAAAATTAGTCGAGTATGTCCATCAATCCTCACATGATGTATCTACTAAACAGACAAATAGAGTTTCTTCTAGCGAAGAAATAAAAACCAAGAAGCCAGATTATCATGAAGAACAGATTCAGCCTGACAAGGTAAACCCAGAAACATACTATAAAGAAAAACCTGACCCCTTCTATGTGTGCATGTGTATTCGGGAACCTGCTGATAAAAAACACAAACACTCAATAGGTCATTATATTAGTCCAAAAGGGTTAGAAAAGCATGTAAAACCCACTAAAACTGACCTATTTCCTTCTAACTAGAAAGAGTTTAATTCATAACATACTAGCCCTAAGAATATGCTATAAATTAGTGACCAATACTATTCTAGCATGAAGGATTTAATTCAAATTTAAGCTAAAAAGATGAAAAAGCATGTAATCTAGCTTTAAAAGATGAAAATAAAATAATGAACAAGCATGAGATAATAAGTGAAATGCAAATCTAGGATGAATCCAACAGCATAACAATGTGTTTTTATCTAAATGTGAAGGCTTATTTTCTCTCAAAACAGGCTTCTATTTATAGAAGAATGGGAGAGAGAGGGGGGACAAGGTTCATTTATGAATTAGAAGACTCATAAATGAAGATGTAAGAGCCATTAATGTCCAAGGCATTAATAAGGCATGGGTGAGACATAGGCTTAAGGCATCTTCATAAATAAGGCATTAATGAAATCCTTAAAGAGGTAAGGGAGGATGTAAGAGAGTGGCTTGAGAAAATGGACTTTAAGAAAGTTCAGCTTGAAAAAGTGGACTTTCTCAAGTGGGTTGAGTTGTTGAATATTCCTTAATTGAATGTGACAACATTAGGAGGTGGGTTAGAGAAGAATTTAGGATTAGAATTAGATTAGCATGGGTGAATGGGTTGAGAAGGGTTAGAACCTAGGGTAGAAGTGGTTGAGATGGGTCAGGTTGGGGTTTGAGGGAATATTAATAAGTGAAATAAACTTATTTAATTCATTTAGAAATATAGGAATTTAATTATTTAAACAATGAAATTGCTTTTTAATAATTAGGGTCCGACTATAGCCATTTTAATTAAATTAAATAGGCTAGGGGGAATGGGTTAATTAAAAATGGGTTTTTGATTTAGGGATTTATTTAATTCTTTTATAATTAAATACTATAGCCATATTTGATTTTGGTTTGATTTGATTGGTCGAAATTGATTTGAATTATATGGCTATAATAGTTAATATAAATGAGTGATAAAAATCACCTAGGACATTAAATTGATTTAAAGAATTATGCCAAGCAGTAATAGGGTCATTTGGACATAATTGAGGGTATGATCATACTTAGGGAAAATAGGGTCCATAGTTGCAACAGACCAAATTTAGGTGGTTACATTTGCCCCTCTTTGAATTGATGTGCGAGTAGCACATTGATTCAAAGAAAGTTTTTGATTTTGACTTCAGAAAGATTGAGAATCCCGTTCTTGGTTGTCGAACAAAATGTTGATAAGATCAATCTTGCACTTGATTGAACCAAACTGATAGAATTGATTTTCAACTTGGTTGTCATCCGAAGATCAATAAAAGACATTAAAAATAACAATTCTGAACTTGGTTGTCGTCCAAAAATTGATAATACTGATTCTAAACTTGGTTGTCGTCCAAAAGCCAGTATGAAGCTGCCAGGAACTTTAAAAATCTTCTAAAATGAGGAAACATAAGATATCTAGCTCATGAGAACCAAAGCTTTCTATCCAACAGATCTGACTTTGTCAAGTAAATTGTTATGCCCCTAGTTTGTTTGATAACGAAGTCGTTGTTAATGCAGTTTTGAGCAAAAAATTAATTGATGATAGTGTGATCATGCCCCCTTAGGAACAAAATCAAAGGAAAATAAATAAAATCCTTTAGTTGAAGAGAAAAGAACACTTGCAGGAAGCGATAAGGTCAGAAAGAGTGGAGTAGAAGAAGGTGTGTTTAAAAATAAACACACGATTATCAAGGTAATTACGTGAAAATATGAGTGATAATGACGTTTAGATCAAGATGTATGATGAAATGTGCAATATTTACCAATATGGTGAACAATTGAAGCAAAGTTGTATTGTTTTTGAAACTGTCACAAAATGACATTGTGCTGCTAAAAACGTCGTAGGCACCTTCGATTTGGTTCCCAATTGAGGAAAAAGAGAACACAAATGATCTCATAGTTGTCCGGGAGAAGTTTTGGAAACCCTAAATGTCCCAAAAGACCCATATAAGCCTCCAAACTGACCATTTCACTATTCATTTTCACATTCAGCTATAGCAAATTAGAGAGCTCTATAGAGAAAATGGTGGTCCCCGTGAGGAAACATCAATTCAAGATGAGTTGACGACACTAGCGACTAGTCTACTACCCATTACCAGTAAGTGCTCGATAAACTACCCTGTGAATTTGGCATTTTTGAATTTTATACATTTTGGTGTGTTTTATAGCCCTTAAAAGGTAGGATTGCATCCGAGAATCCAGATCGCATCCTGCAAAACGCGCATCACATCTGGTGTTTCCCGGATCATATCCAGTTGTTTCTGGATTCCGCGTCGCATCCGGGTTTTCCCAGATCACATCCAGTCTTGTAGATTTAGTCTTGTGTGTAGCTAGAAACCATTAGGGAATTGCATCCTGGATTTTGGGGATCGCACCCCGCATTTAGGATCACATCCTGTATGCACAATCGCATCTTGTATTTCAAGGATTGCATTTGGTAGAAGACTTAGGTTTTTAAATTGTGGTGATCTGTGTGCGTCCTGCGAACTTGAAATAACTTAGTAGAGTAGGAATATGCCCTTTGTTGTAGGTAGAATGCTGATGCTTTACTATTTTTGTCAAAAATCAGGCCCATTTTGAGGTAGTTTCCTTTTGAGGCATGTATCCTATGCGAGTTCTGGCATTGTCTTGTCAATTTTTAGATGATGAGCAGACTACTGTGATTCGGTGTGGATTACAGGCTTTGATTGGTTTACCCAAGATCAGGGTAAACCGAGGGTTGTTGACTGCTCTGGCTGAGAGATGGCATTTGGAGCACAAAACCTTCCACCTTCCTACTGGTGAGATCACTATGACACCCGAGGATGTTTGGAGGATCTTGTGCATGCCCATGGTTGGACATGAGATGTTCTCCAATTCAAGAGCTGGCGTGGCGATCAGGACTGTGTGGAGATTCTTTCAGGATGATAGTATAGATCGTAGATACTTGTCATGGGACTACATGGTCGATCACTATGATCAATTAGCTGTATACTTAGCTGGATTGGTAGGCTGCATCCTTATGCTAGACAGAGGGCAACATGGTTTCTTGGTGGGCTGGGTCAGCATGGTAGAGTAGATGATCGTCCACCACCAATGATTTGCCTGGGGGAGCTGCATATTAGCTCACATATACTATGAGCTTCATGAGATTGTATACCACCATACTCGCAGCATGACTATGGGTATACTAATTCTTCAGATATGGGCCTGGGAGCACATCCCTGTGACATGGTTGATTATTGATAGATAGAGGGCACTAGAAGCACCCTATGTGTACATGTACATAGGTCTCTTACAGCAGCCCCACCTGGGCAAGGTTGAGTATTGGCATCATTTATTTTATGATATGACAGAGGTCATATGGCGACCATACCTAGACTATGAGGTATGTACTTCTGATGCATGGCAGCTTCCCTTTTTGTGCCAGAGCAGATATTTGATTGGGTGCACAAGATATATTATTGAGCACTTTTTGATTACCAGAGTTCTGAGGTAGTATGGCCGATGACAGGGCCTCACAGAGGATGTGACAGTATATGCACATATCAGAGATGAAGTAGCTGAGTGGGGGGCACAACTTACTTATGATACTGCCTCATAGGACATCCGTGGTATGGTAGTGATAGACTAGGACCCTCACCCAGATGTTGAGGATGTTGGAGTATCAGATGGGTACACGACAAAGATGCTTTAGCATCCATTTCTGCAATTCATAGTGCTTAAGGAGATGATTCCTCATATAGAGGAGCTGCTAGATTATGATCCCAAGGATCGACCTGTCAGGGGGAGAGGTGGTAGAGATAGAGCACCAGGTAGACATAGGGGGTCGTGATGGCAGTAGAGATGGCGGCAGAGGCAACAGGCATCCTCCCCTAGATGATAGGCACGATGGTGATGACAGGGGGGAGGTGGAGAGGCAGTGGCTACCAGCGGTCCGAGTGGTAGTGGGTAGAGATGGTTGAGATATAGATTTGTGGCCCCACAGAGAGATCTGGGCCCTTTACTTACTTGTGAGCAGAAGAGACAATGGAGACAGAGAGTGTAGGAACAAGATCCTAGTAGAGACAAGGAACCTCTATTGAGGTGTGAGTAGGAGAGAGAGCATCTCAGAGCTCAGATCATAGCCATGGAGGCTAGAGTTACTACTGTAGAGGCACTTTTAGCAGACAGGGATAGACAGCTCAAGCGACTGAGAGCTGAGAGGGATACACAGGGGGAGATGTTCAGAGCTGAGAGAGATGCCCATGCCCAGACAACAGTCCATCAGGGATAGAGGGAAACTTATTATTATGCCTTGTATCATGCAATAGTTCCTGAGGGTCAGTGAGCACCCACTTTTTCTCATATAGCTCAGTAGTCAGAGGGGGCCATGCCACCTTCAGCAACTCCATTCATGCCACCTCATCCTCCTCCTCCTGACTAGGGAGAGGGGGCGGACCAGAGTTGATACTGTGCACCATTTTACTTCTTTTTGAGATTATACATGTATATCAGGATCCTACTGAGATCCCCCTTTTTTTACATTACATTGATTCATATATATATTTGATTCATGATTTTTGGCATACTGATTCTCTTTATGTGTACTAACACTTTGTATACTATCTGATACACTTTATGCTGTGATACTCTTTTATGTTCACTGATACTCTTTATGCTTATTGATACTCTTTATGCTCACTGATTCTCTTTATGCTTTGATTTGTATCATGTTTGTAGTTT
>MU228555.1:1077131-1101508 GCA_018584345.1 Thuja plicata | reverse complement strand
GTTCTCCCAAAGGTGTGAATGTTCTTTGGGGTTTTGAATTCCATGTTCGTCCCTTGTCATTATCATTGTTGGCTTTGGGAATGGGAGGTGTTATTTTAGCCTCCTTACTTACTTGCATACCATTGGTAAGATTGAATGATTTGATTTTAGAATTAATGTTCGAAGCATCAACCACTCCGTCATTACCAACATTTTTGTTTTTCTTCCACCATTTAGGCTTGGAGTTGGAGCTACTGCCTTTGTTTTCATTTTGAAGGGTGATCTCCCCCTTTTTGACCATGATCTCTTCGATATGGAGAGCATTCTTAATCATCCTATCTAAGCTAGGAGAATCTTGCATTTGTAGAGCATAGCTCAATTAAGGTATGAGATTATTAACAAAGATCTCCATCTTTTTCATTTCATGGATGACTCTTGAATATCGTGCAAAGATCTTCCTCCATATTTGTAGGAAGTGCATAAAGGATTCTCCCATTTTTTGCTTGGTGTTACATAGATCCATCATGGTGATGTCATGTTGAATGTTGTAGGAGTAATGCTGAATGAACCATTACATCAACTCCTCAAATTTTTTGACTTTAGGATTCAATTTTGAAAACCACTCCATGGAATTTCCTCCTAGACTTCCTAGAAACAGTCACATGAGGTAAGTGGGTTCATGCATATACTCAATGCTAAGAGCACAAAATTCCCTCACATGGTCATGTGGATCAGTTTCCCCTGTGTATTTGTCATATTTTGGTCTTGCCACATTAGGAGGAAATAGAACCATTGTGATACTCTTATCGAAAGGAAATGGACAAATGGTGTCCAAAGAGTATTTTGTTTTTGGTTTATCCTTCTCTTGTTTGAGGTTTGTGATCTCGGTTTGCATTTGATTGAGCTGTTTGGTAAGGATAGATATGGGGTTTGGTACCTCCTTTTCTTTGAGATCATTCACATCGTAATCCTGGGGTAATTTGACACCCGTGGATGCTAAATGGAGGAAGTATTTTTCCTTGTCATCTCTAATTATTTGTTCCAATAGCTTGTGGACTCTTTTGCTTTGTTTAAGCTTCTCATATTCATCTTTAGGTATTTCTTCATCACTATCTGACCCAAACAGATTACGTTCAAACCTAGGTTTTTCTTCCTCTTTCATGCCTATGGATTGTGCTTGTTTTCCATCATCATAACCCTCAAAGGCTTTACTCAAATCATTAGTGTTGCTACCCATTTGAGGTGAATCAAGATCAAATAGGGAATTGTGAGAAGTTTTTCCTTGAAAGTGTGATGTTTTAGGAGGCACTTCTGATCCTTTAGTTGTGTACTTGTTGTGTCTCATGTTAACCATGAAGTTTGTTTCTCAACTTCGTCAACATTTCCCAATAGTGCTAGCAAGGATTCCAGATCGTTCAAGTGGGTGTGTCTAGGTAGAAGTCACTATTTGTTTGTTGGTGGGTGTAAATGATTCCAGTGTCAGAGGGTTAGAATGCCCTGATAGTGAGCTGGGAACCAAGTTGTTGATAGAGAATGGGTAGACCACACGTATTGAACTGATCGTAAAAGAGTGACTGAGCATGCAAGGTAGATGTTTCAAAAGTTTTTGAAAATAACAGTAGGGAGACCAGAAGAGACAATAGGGACCATCCAAAGAGAAAAAATGGTACCTAAAACAACTGAGACTTCCTCGGAAAAGCTGCTAGAAATGCCCACTGTCCTGAATGTGAGCTCCCAGATACGATCCTCTGACAAACCCAGATGCGATCCTAAATCCTGGATATGATCCTAAAAATTGGATGCGACTATATGTTTGACCAAATATGATCCAATGCACCATATACGATTCTAAATACCAGATACAACTTAGGAAAAATGGGATGCAATTTTATGATGGTTTTGTCAGTTTTGGTCCATTTTGAAAAATTTTCTTTTGAGGAACGTGAATTTGTTTATTTCCAAATTGCATCAAAAGGTATTGTAGGGCGTGAAAAACACTTGTAATCTAGGGTATGAAATTTATTGATTGTTTGTGAGGAGCTTATATTTTTAGTGATCTTTTTAACATGTCAAATAATTTTGCATTGTTAAAGGGGTGGATTAAAAACACATCTTTTCCTATTCTCTAGGTGGAGGATGAAAATCTTTTCTCGTTGACTTAGGCACACACTCAAATTCTAATCAGAATACAGCCATCACCAAGCACGTAATGGCTCCAGTCATGATGCTATATTAGCCAACTCCAAATGTAAGTGAGGGCACAATATGACGAGTGTCTTGGGGCAATTACTTTTTGCCTTACACAAAGATTATCACCCTTTCGAGGATGAATCAGGAATTCTTTCAGTTGAATGTGTTGTATATTATTGGGCAATCTATTCAAAATTGTCCCCCATAGAATTGCACAAGGCAAAATTGAGGTGTATAGCCCTATGAGTACCTGAATATATAGAGTCTCGCAAACAAGATTCAAGTGGCTCCGCTTTATATATACCTCGATATGTTCAAGGAATGATGTGGAAATTCTAAGAACAAAACCAGTTCTGTCTTCCGAGGCTTTGGCCTACAAGGAAGCAACTATTTATAGTGAGTTGGAAGGGTCGGCATAAGACCTGTCCTCACTTCAGTCGTTCCTGAGAGATTTTTTCCTCAACCGAAAGGCCCTCTACTGTTAAAAATATCAGTAACCAGGATTGGCAAGCTTAGGAGTTCTAGATTTTTGATTCTTCAAAAGAAGAAGAGCATACTCTCCTAGTCCATGCTGTTTTCTCCTTAAGCACTATAAACAAGGTTTTTTCCCCCAAGCTATGTTGAGATTTTTTTAAGTATTCCTATTTTAAAGAAAATAGAAAGCTTTGAAAAAGGGAAAATTATCTTGTTCAATTACCACAATGATTTAATATTTTATTTGTTCAATTATTGATTTCCAAAAGTAATTATATGATTGAACTTGTTCAATTAATCCACATGATTTAGTGCTTTGTGTTGTTCAATTACTTTTCCAAATTGAATTTAAATGATGTGTTTGTTGTTCATGTACTCCCAATTTCATCACAAATGATAAGACAACATTTGACTTTCTAATTTTCCTCAAGAGGAAAAGTGCATAATATCTGATTGTCTTAGCAAGTTTGAGAAATGGTTTTTAAGTGTGGGAAAACAAATAAACAGAAGTCAAGACGGAAGGGGTTTGGTAACCTGTAAAAAATATGTTAGTATCCTTTTAATTTTGACCCCATGAAAACTGCTAAAAAACACCTACAAACACTTGTCAAGCTGCAAAATACAGAAAGCACAACTTGTCAAACTTGTTAGGATTAGAGAAATCAAATTGACAATCTTTTAAACCAAATACGATCCTAAATTTCACTAGATGCGATGTAGTATCTAGGATATGATCCTATTTACCAAATACGAGCCCTTGCCAACTAGATGCGAGCCAAAACTAGATACGATCTGGGGAATCCCAGATGCGATCCAAAATTTACACGATGCGAGGGCGTATCTGGGATGCGAGCCTACAAGATTAAATGTGATTCTGTGTCTGATTCCTGAGCCTGCAAATTGCCAGAAAAGTGTTAGAAAATGAGGCTAAATTAAAATTTAAGCCCCACAATGGGTACCATAAATGTGTGTGTGTATTCGGGAACCTGCTGAAAACAACACAAACACTCAATAGGTCATTATATTAGTCTAAAAGGGTTAGAAAAGCATGTAAAACCCACTAAAACTGACCTATTGCCTTCTAACTAGAAAAAGTGTAATTCATAACATACTAGCCCTCAGAATATGCCATAAATCAGTGACCAATACTATTCTAGCATGAAGGATTTAATTCAAATTTAAGCTAAAAAGATGAAAAAGCATGTAATCTAGCTTTAAAAGATGAAAATAAAATAATGAACTAGCATGAGGTAATAAGTGAAATGCAAATCTAGGATGAATCCAACAGCATAACAATGTGTTTTTATCTAAATGTGAAGGCTTATTTGCTCTCACAATAGGCTTCTATTTATAGAATAATGGGAGAGAGAGAGGGGGGACAAGGTTCATTTATGAATTAGAAGACTCATAAATGAAGATGTAAGAGCCATTAATGCCAAAGGCATTAATAAGGCATGGGAGAGACATAGGCTTTAGGCATCTTCATTAATAAGGCATTAATGAAAGCCTTAAAGAGGTAAGGGAGGATGTAAGAGAGTGGCTTGAGAAAGTGGACTTTAAGAAAGTCCAGCTTGAAAAAGTGGACTTTCTCAAATGGGTTGAGTTGTTAAATATTCTTTAATAGAATGTGACAACATTAGGAGGTGGGTTAGAGAAGAATTTAGGATTAGAATTAGATTAGCTTGGGTGAATGGGTTGAGAAGGGTTAGAACCCAGGGTAGAAGTGGTTGAGATGGGTCAGGTTGGGGTTTGAGGGAATATTAATAAATGAAATAGACTTATTTAATTCATTTAAAAATATAGGAGTTTAATTATTTAAACAATGAAATTGCTTTTTAATAATTAGGGGACTATAGCGATTTTAATTAAATTAAATAGGCTAGGGGGAATGGGCTAATTGCAAATGGGTATTTGATTTAGGGATTTATTTAATTTCTTTATAATTAAATACTATAGCCATATTTGATTTTGGTTTGATTTGATTGGTCAAAATTGATTTGAACTATATGGATATAATAGTTAATATAAATCAGTGATAAAAATCACCTAGGACATTAAATTGATTTAAAAAATTATGCCAAGCAGTAACAGGGTCATTTGGACATAATTGAGGGTATGATCATACTTAGGGCAAATATGGTCCATAGTTGCAACAGACCAAATTCAGGTGGTTACACTATGTATCCCTTTTTCTCCATGGCTTTAAATTAAGCAATTGTATCATAGATTCTAGGGCATCAGATAATATAATGCCAGCTATAGTAGCTAAAGCCCTTGAACTCCCTTTAACCAAGACTTTTGGTAGGTGCTATTCAATGGATTCCAAGTAGGTACCCCTAATAGGTCAAATTAAGGATGCTCAAGTCTCTTTAGTGGCTTTTCCTGAGAAGAGAATAAAGCTTACCATTGTTGTGGCAGATATCTCTGCTAGCTACGGTATGGTCCTTAGTAGAAATTTCTATCAGGATTTAGGAGGAGAAGTCAAGATGGATTGGTCCCAAGCTATCATACCCACTGGGAGGGAAAAAGTAACCTTGTTACTCAAAGCCAAGTCTAAATACACAGTTTTTCCTTCTGATGATCCTAAGTCTCAGATCCTCTACCAATAAATTGATTTCGCTAATTATTTGAGTATGTCTGAAACTAAAGAAGCAGGTATGCAGTCAGAAGATGCAGATACACCTTGGGTGTTAGATTTTGATGGAAGCTACTACTCGAGTGGTTCAGGAGCTGACATAGTGTTAATCTCCCCTTCAAGTCAGACTTTCCCTTCTTCTTTTAAGTTGGCTTTTGAAAATACAAATAATACAATGGAATATGAAGCCTTGCTTTTGGGGTTGGAAGAGGCCAAAAAGAAGAATATCAAATTGCTAAAGGCGAAGGGAGATGCTAAATTAATAGTAAAACAAGTCAAGAAAATGTTCTTGGTGATAAATGAAAGACTAAGGCACTATAGAAATTGAGTACGGGATGAACTTGAAGGTTTTGAAGCTTTTTCTATCGAATCAATACCTAGAGAGCTTAATGCCAGAGAAGATTCCTTAGCAGTGTCAGCTTCTTTGCTAATTCCTCATCTTGACTTTATAACTGATAAATATACTTTTGAGATTATCCATAGGCCAAGTGTCCCTGACAACAATAACTCATGGAAAGTATTCAAAGATGACGCTCACATTAATGCTTTCTTACAAAGTATGGAGAAGTTTGCTACTAATTATTTTGAAGGCTCTGAGTCAGAATGTAGGAAGTTCTGTCCCGACACAGTTGGTGAGGAGATGGAAGGCATAATGCAACTAAAAGGTAATGTGATACCTAAAGGCCTAGTTGAACTCGAGAAGCTCTTCAACAGGCGGGATTCTTTCTCAGCTCAAACTTCATTTCCCAAAGAGGCTGAAAGTGGTGGCTATGAGAAGGTCAACCTAGGAGATAAGGATAATCCTAAGATGATGAATCTTGGAACCTGTTGTGATACAAGTGAGAAAATAAGAATTCATAGAGTTTTTGAAATAATACATAGATGTATTCACCTGGTCATACCAAGACTTGAAAACATTTAGGGGAGGCCAGTTTAAGCACCATATCAGTCTAAAGTTAGGTATTTCTTCTTTTAGGTAGAAATTGAGGACTTATAACCCAAAGGTTTCAGATGCAATATTCAAAGAAATTGATAAAATTCTCAAAGCTCACATAATTTTCCCAATAAAACACTCTACATGGGTAGCTAACATAGTACCCGTAAGGAAGAAAAGTGGAGAGATAAGGATCTGTGTAGACTTCAGGAACCTGAACCAAGCAAGCCTAAAGGATAACTTCGCTCTACCCATAATTGACCAGATTCTCCAAACAATAGCTAGCTCAGAAATGATGTCATTTCTTGATGGATTCTGAGGCTATAATCAGATAGGAGTTGCTGAGGAAGATCAACATAAGGCGACGTTCACAACCCCTTGGGGTACCATCGCTTATCAGAGAATTCCATTCAGGTTAATAAATGCCAGTGCAACCTTTTAACGGGCAATGAAATCAACCTTTGGGCATCTTCTGAAAAAAATTATTACAGTCTATCTTGATGATATGACCGTATTCTCAGAAAACTGAAGAAAGCATCTGAAAGATCTAAGAGAAGTACTACAAAAGTGTCAAGAACATGGAATCTCACTAAACCCCAAGAAGTCAATCTTTAGTGTGACCAAAGGGAAGCTATTAGGACATATAGTTTCCATGGAAGGGATCAAGATCGACCCAGAAAGAGTAAGATCAATTCAGTAGCTGTGTCTTCCTATTAACCGTAACGACGTCAGATCCTTCTTTGGTCATATCAACTTTCTCAGAAAATTCATGCAAGACTTCGCTGAAACAACAAAACCTATGGAAAAAATCCTAAGTGAGAAGCAAAATTTTAAATGGGATGATTTGGCCATCAAAGCATTTGAAGAAGTGAAAGAGGCTATTGCAAAATCACCTATCCTTTTTCATCCAGACTTTAAGAAAGATTTTGTAATGTATTGTTATGCATCAGAGCATACTGTGTCTGGCATCTTGATTCAGAAAGATGAAAAGAATGAGGAAGTACCTATTTATTTTATGAGTATTCCTCTGAAGGCTCATGAGTTGCGCTATTATCAAGCTGAGAAAAAAGATTTTTCTATTGTGAAAGCCATGAAGAAGTTTTGGTACTATATCCTTCATTCACATTTTGTAGTCTATATCTCATCTGTGGTAGCCAAGAGTATCCTCACACAATAGGATGTAGCTGTAAAAAACCAAGCCACGTGGGTATCAAAGGTGTAAGAGTTCAACATTGATATCAAACCCTCTAAGTCGGTTCGAGATCAAGGAATCTACAAACTAATGGCAGAGAATAGAGAAGAAGAAGCCTATCCTAGCTGTTTTTTAGTTGGATTGAAAGATGAATGGTTCTCAAACATAGCATATTTTCTGACTTACGAGCAATGTCCAGATCACTTGAAAGGAAAGGACCAGAGAAGTCTTTGGCTTAGAGAAGAGAATTTCATGATTGTTGATGACATCCTATACAAAAGAGGTCTGGATGGAATGTTCCTAACATGCGTAGATACAGACCAACAAGAGAAGCTTCTCAAGACCTTCCATAGTGAAGCCTATGGAGGACATTTTCCTTCCATGGTAATGGCCTTTAAAATCCTAAGAAGTGGCTATTATTGGCCAGGTATGTTCAAATCCGCTTATAAATTGGTAGGTGATTGTGAAAAGTGCAAGTTGTTTACTGGCAAACCACATCTGGCTGTTCTCCCCTTGAAACCAGTGATTATAGAAGAACCCTTCCAACAGTGGGGGTTAGACTTTATTGGCTCCATCAAACCAAAATCTAGTGCCAGTCACACTCATATTATCACTTCCATGGACTACTTTACCAAATGGGTCAAGGCGATTCCTGTCAGAGCTACGACGTCACAGGTAGTGTACAAATTCTTAACAAAGAATATTCTGACTCGCTTTGAGGTGCCAACAAAGATAGTAACTGATAATGCTCAGAATTTCTCATCTAGAGAAATTCATTTATTCTACTATGACCATGGAATCCGTTTATCACATGCTTCTAATTATTTTCCCCAAGGAAATAGACAAGCTAAGTCCACAAACAAAAATTTGATCAATATCATGAAAAAATTGGTGGATGAAAGAGGGAGGGACTGGCATAAACGGCTATATGAAGTGCTTTGGGTAGATAGAACCTCTCCCAAGAGGGCTATTTGCATGACTCCCTTTGAATTAGTTTACGGAGTTGAGGCACAGTTGTCCCTGCCTCTAGAGCTGGCTGCTAAAAATATGCAAATGGTAATAGAAGATGGGGTGTTTTCTAGTTCTATTGAAAAGAGGATAATGTACCTTCAAAAGATTGAAGAGGAAAAAAGAGAATTAGTGGATCACATTACGGAGCATCAGGCGAGGGTGAAAATAATTTTTGATTGGAAAGAAAGACCACAAAAATTTATGGAAGGAGATCAAGTGCTATTATGGGACAAAAGAAGAGAACCTAAAGGGGCACACACCAAATTTGAAAGTTTGTGGAAGGGACCGTTTGTCATATCTCAGGAATTGGGCTCCAATGCATTCAAGAAAAAATATTTTAATGGTGATGATCTACCCCTATCCTATAATGGATAGGATCTTAAGCTTTTCCAGCGTTAGGTTTCCTTGCTGCCTTCATTGTAAATACGCGTTTTCCCCTACTTTGTTCCTTTCTTGTCTTTTGGTTTGGCTTTTCCATTTTTGTGTCCCTCTTAGTTGTAGTCAGCTTAAAGCCAGTCTGTGGAACCACAGATCATAAGTACATGTCTGATCCTTTATAGTCTCATTCCCCAGTCGGAGCCAATTGTTACCCCGTGTTTTTGCCATGTTAATAATATCAGCCAAATCCTAACCTGCCAACTTGAAGCTGAAGTTGAACCTATACCATACTTCAACTTCAAGTTCAAATCTAGTATTATTTTCCCAATGAATCCAAATGTTCTTCCTCGTCAGTCTAGATCAACTTGTGCAAAGTTTAAGTTGAAGTCGAAGTTGAGTCAAGTGAGTAACTTCAACTTCAACTTCAACACTGTTTGTTTTCTGATGAAGTTTTCTTTCTTTCCTGCAGGTGTTTTATTGAAAGAAATGGATGCATTTTTCTAAAAAAAAGAAGGCATCCGACCTCTTGACATTTCTAAAGATGTGAAAGGTAATAAATGTGATAGCTAGGAAAATGCATGCCAAGCACAGTCAGTTTTTGGAGAATAAAAATAGAGATCTGCTGACATCATTGGAAGTTAATCTGCACGCAGATTTGATGGGAATTAACTAAAATCAGTCTTTTCAAGTACATTCAACATGCCTAGTATTAATGCCTTAGCCTGCTCCATATCAGTCCTAAGATTTTTTCAATTATTCCTTAAATGCCCTCCTTTTCTAGTATAATTATTTATCTGGCCAGTCTTGAATTCCAAGCGTTAACTGGTAAGAATTAGGACTGGAGTGCTTAGCTTTGCTAAAAATGGTGAGTTCATTATATAGTTTTCTTTGTCATTTTCTTGCACCTAGTTTTGGTTAGAAGTGTTTCAGTTTTTCTTTCTTTCTTTAAACCTTTCTTTTTGACCAAGTCATGACCCTCTTTAGGCCCAAGCTGCCCAAACCAAAGAAACCATACTTGTTAGGCTTTCTCCCTGAAATTTGAGATACCTTTCTGGTAAATGTAAGCCTAACCAAAATGTTAGAGTGGATTAAAAATGTTCAACCAGGGCCCATATACTGAAAGCTAACTAGTAGTGGGTTAGTCGAAGCTGCCACTTTCTCATCAGCCATAGGATGCCCTGAGCTGGTTATCAAATGTGAAATCCATTATGACCCTAATACCAGGTGTATCGGGAAGACTACAGGTGAAGTTTTAGCTAGAATAAACAGGGTCAGTGTCAATTCAAATTTGAGAATTCCTCATAAAGAACCCTATGAGCCTTGGACATTTCAAGAGGGTGAACGCTTATACAATGACAACAAGAAGAGCTATGACTCTATCATAGCGCAAACATGGCTCCTAAAACTGGCTCTTGGAGGATCAAGGTTTCCCAAGCCATTAACCATTGGGCATTTCATTAAAGAAATTGCCAACATTGTGCTGCTTTTGAATAGAGTAAAAGGAAATGATCATGCCTTTCACTGGGAAAATTGGATGCATTTCTTAACCAGAAGATTGTTGAAGGAGAAAAATTTATCGATTGGGCCGACTTAATAGCTGAAGGTTTGCATAAAGGTCTACTAGCCGTAAGCAATTTTAGCTCATTTTTCTTGTCTTCATTTTTGGTCTACATATTAGCTGTGTTTAAATAATGGAAATGTCTCCCTCATGAGCCCTGGACAGATGAAATGACCATCTACCAGTATTACACAGTCGTCTAGGTTGGCGAGCTGTGCAAAGAGTTCCAGAGGGTAAATGATGTGTTTCTCGGTAGGTTGGTATTTGAACTTCAAGGTCATGAAACTTGTAGAATGTCTCAAGAATCCATGCAAGCCATTAAAATCTATGGTTTCTTTTATACTCAGTTTCCTAGGTTCACATATCTCAGAGTTGGGGGTTTCACCGGAGAACCTTTTAAGTTGCCACGTTATTGTCTCAAAAACATTATTTTGTCTGAAATTTGTAGGCAACTTTTCTGTGTGATAGATTCATATGAAACCACCAAAAATTCACCTACTTTCCTCTTTCCTATTGAAATCGGTCACTACAGATGCCCTAGTTTCAAGCAAGCTGCATTGACAAAGGAACTATTGTCCAATTTTTGTCTTGAGCCCTATTTTGCAAGGAAAGATTTTGATTATATGAGCTTTGCTAAAGATAATATCAAACATACAGATTTGCTTATTCATGTTCCCCATCTGGAGGACTACTGGGCCAATTGTTCAGATGAATTGGAAATAAGGAGAAGGTTATGGTCAAGGTTAACTGAGTCAGATACAGTTGTTCAAAGTCAACCTCAACACCAGTAGAATAAAGGAAGATGAAGATGAAGAGGTGGTCGATCCTCTTTATGTCAAACAAATTGAATGTCTACCAATCCCTGAACTTGATTGGAGTAAAAGGGAAGAAGATGACTTGCTCTCCCATACATCGGAAGTTTTGAAAAGAACTGGAGATTGGTTGAAAACAAAGAGGACTCACTCAGTCACCCATAGTACCTTGAGAAAACACTTGAAAATTAGACAAATGAATTTTGACCAAGAGCTAAATGTTACTCCTAATTTTTTTGTTGGTAATCATATTGCAAGTTTTGCAAAAGTTGAAGTTGAAGCAGCTGTGCCACAGATTCAACTTCAAGCTCAACAAGAAGTGCTGAGCACCAGAAGAATCACCCGTTCAAATACCAAAGGTAGAAGGGTAACACAAGATAAAGGAAAGGATAAAGTAACTATTGATATGGATCTCTCTGAGGCAAAAACAACAATAGATCAATCTCCCAGTCTTACTATGGCAGATAGTGTGACAGATCCTCAAAAAGTGGATGAAGGTGGAAATACACAGATGAACGCCCCTACCTTAAACAATACTTCTCCCACTCCTGGTAAAGATTCTACCACACCTAAATGGCTAGAGACCTCTATTGAAAGGAAAAGGAGTATGGTACCACTTTCAATGCCTATGGATGATTTAGTAAGAAAGTGTTTAGGAAAGTCCTCAAAAGCGAAAAAGGCCAGAACAGAGTCTAGAATTGACTTTTACAAAAGCACTCATCATTGGTCAGTAGAAATTGCTAAACCTCCTCAAGACAGCCTTCATGAGGATCTTACTCCTCAAGACTACCAGGTGTCTAAAATAGATCTCAGGAAAGGAAGCCAAACTGTAGATATGAAAATCTTTGACGCATCCAACAAAAAGATCACAGACAGAGTGTGGAAGGATGCCCGAGACAAGCAAGACATGAAAGAGGAAATGAAAAGCATGGCTTAGTACATCAAAGCCATCCTTCATCTAGAACCTAAGCCTTTAAATGAAATGTCTGCAATGGTTGATATCACGTCTTCAGCCAATCAACAATTTCTCAACAACCTGCAGAAGTGCAAAGCTGTCGCGAAGACGTTGGAGGAATGGTTACAATACATCTTGGATGAAACAGTGAAATAGGTAAACCTTTACAATAGAGCTCTGAAAGAGTCCGCTGCCATTATCAAGAAGGTCAAGGAAAATATAGATGGGTATGGAAAAGAAAGAAAAATTTGGGTAAAGGAAGTGTTATGGATTGAGGAAATACAAGAATTTGGGCTACAGAGGTCCTCTCTGAATGCCTTGTGGCCGGTTTGGATGACAAAACCATCTATGTAATTAAAGATTGCATCGAGTGACAAATTGAGGCGCTCGTACAAGGAGTAGTAGAAATCAAGGAGATCCTATCTGGCCTCAAGCTCATAGATGAAATAATTTGGGGAGATATAAAATGGTTCTGCAAACATTGAACAGGTGAAGACAGTGACTCTGTGCCCCCCGTGGAAGATGTAAATAAGGAGATACAGAAAAAGTTTCTAGAAATTCAGGAAACAAAAGCACCTGTAAGGTAGGATTTTTCAAATGTTGCGCATACTAAAGCTATGCTAATAATTAACCAGAAACACTTGGAAATGCATGAAGAAAAGATAACAGAGCTGGAGAAAGAGAAGGAGGTCTGGAAACAAAGAATAGCCTACATCGGCTTTCCTCATCAATCAGTTAGCTCTGCGTTTACCGCTGCATATGAAACCTAGAAAGCCAAAAGAATTGTGGCTGGCGTGGATAACACCTTGTGACACATGGAGCCCGCTAGTTAGATAGTTGCATATTTTTGCTTTCTCTGTTATTTTCCTTTATTGCAAATTAGTTAACATAGTTATGTTAACCGAAAACTATTTACTCTTGGCGGGGTAATTTTGGATACAGTTATCCAGCCCTGATCGGTATAAATATGTAATAGCTGACCTCTAAAATGGTTCGTCTCTCCATAGATACTAAATAAGAACTACTTTTGTTTAAGTATTCTATGCTTTAAAACTTTGAATATATTTTTTTGGAGTTGCGGAAAAGTAATATAAAATTTTACAGTTTTATATGTTATACTTTCTGGAGTAGATACTATTGTTTACTCTACATTGATTCATGTTCTTGTGGATAGCAGTTACTTGTGAAAGTTAAGCTTTTCTTTGTTGCACGTTGGAAACTTGTTGTTTTGGAGTTTAAAGGTTACGAGAGGGGAAACCAAATTTCTCATCTATTTGTTAAATTTGATATTCAATCATGTGGATGATTTTGGTTATTAAAGTTGAGTGGTTTTTCAGTATATGCATTCTTTTCATATTCATGAGTTGATTGATTCAAGATTTTTAGTATTTTCAGTAAAATACTCATTGGGAAGATCTTCCCTCAGAAGAGGATTTAATGATTATATTTTCAGTAAAGGTTAGCTGCACCTTGCATAATGTAAAGTAATATCAAGCAGATAATTCCTTATCTTTTATTAGGAATTCAATCAATTAGTTTATCAACATTTTCCTTATTCAAAGTTAAAATCTTGGAAGAAAAAAACAGTTTACTAATAGTTTTGGTGACTCCGCTGGGGAAAAGTGCGAAAAGAAGAATCCTTTTCCCTAAAAGTTCTCAATAATTCTATGGTTTCAGACAATGGTTCTCCCTAATCATAATCAAGTGCCTATTTTGCAACCCAATCTAGGTTTCCTAGATACACAAGAAGACATTATATCTGATCTTAATGCTTGTGCTCCGGCCAATTGAGTCAGTAATCAACAATACCTCCAAGTATAACAGGTGTTAGAGAGAGAAGAAGAAATAGCCAGGAGGGTCAGGGGAATTTCAGCAGTCCAAGAAGAAGCAGTGATAGCAAGAGTTGCCGGTGTAAATAACTAATTTGATCAAAATTATAGTGTTTTTCTGTCACTTTGGCGAAGAAAAGGTATACTCGGTCAGATAGATTATCAGGTCTAGTTAATCAAAATTTTGAAGATCTAGCAAGAATCCATTTCAAGCTTGATCTTACTGTGAGGAGAAAGAAAGCTCAAATCACTAGTAGACCATCATCCCCTCCTAGAGAAGACAGCCAATCGCCATCCATCTAGTCTTTGATTATCCCTGGAACTTTGATTCCCTCTACAATTAATATTCTCCCTCTCAATTTTAGACAACCAAGAATGGCTCTGAATCAACCCTAGGGTGCTGCAGTAGATCCTCTACATTTACAAGGTAATTTGGGAAGATTACCAAAAGGAGCAAGAGAAGTCATCCCCAGACTTAGTGGCCATGGAAAGAAGTCTCCTGAAGAACATCTGAATGCTTTTAATACTGCATGTGGTGTCTTGGCAGTAGCAACAGAAGATGTTGCTATAAGATTGTTCATTCAGACCTTGACTGACTCAACGGCTAACTGGTTTCACCATTTACCTAATGCCTCTATCACTTCTTGGGATACTATGAAGACTACATTTGAAGCTAGGTTCAAGTCAGCCGATGATGCTAATTCTTTACTCATTTAGCTTAGCCAAATGAAAAAGGAAATACAGATACCCATGTGAGAGTTTGTAGCTAGATTCAATAAAGCCTTGCATCAGATACCCATTGCTAGCAGACCAAGTGATGAAAACCAAAAAGGTTTCTTTTTAAATGCCATGCCCCTAGATGTTGCTTTCCCTTTGAAAAGAGCCAATCCCGCTACTCTTGGAGCATCTGAAACTCTTGGAATAGAGTTAGAGGATGATCTTATTATATTTGGAAAATGGAAGAAAGATGTGCAAATATCAAATTCTCAAGCTTCAACATCTTCTTCTTCTTCAAATGATTCACTAATTCAGAAAGTGGCAAATGATCTTATAGTAGTAAAGAATTAACTCCCACTCCCTAAAGCTTCATTTCCTTATTAGGATATCCCAGCCTAAATGCTCCTAATCAAGGGAGATAATTTAACCTACCCCCTAGTCAACAGATATTGCAAATTGAACCCCCTCCTAGAAAAACCAGCATGTGTGTCTTTCACCTTACTAGTGATCATGAAGGGGCTACATGTCTAGAAAATGTGAGGCATGAGCAGCTTGAAGCAGAAAAAGTAGCCGTATCAAATGTAATAATATAAGAAGAACCTTCTGAAGGACCTGGCGACTCTTTGAGTTACTTCCTTGAGTACAAATCTGACTCAGATAGAGGCGGTGACATTCTTTTAACTTCAGAAGAATCTTTATGTTCAAAGCTGACTAGAGGGCATAAGGGAGCCAAAGAAGATTCTCAATTCAAAAATACTGCATTATGCACTCAAGCAAAGGATTTCAAAGCCAGAGGTGAAGGCGAGAGTAAGTCTTCACAAGCTCAGTCTTCTTTGACTCAAATTTTAAAAAGGTTTGATCTTCACTCATCATTTGATATAATTGATTTTTGCAAAACATCTAGAATACAAATATCTCCTGCTAAATACTTGAGAATGAATCCTAATGAGCTCAACAAATTAGTCGAGTATGTCCATCAATCCTCACCTGATGTATCTACTAAACAGAAAAATAGAGTTTCTTCTAATGAAGAAATCAAAACCAAGAAGCCAGATTATCATGAAGAATAGATTCAGCCTGACAAGGTAAACCTAGAAACATACTATAAAGAAAAACTTGATCCCTTCTATGTATCCCTTTTTCTCCATGGCTTTAAATTAAGCAATTGTATCATATATTCTGGGGCATTAGATAATATAATGCTAGCTGTAGTAGCTAAAGCCCTTGACCTTCCTTTAACCAAGACTTTTGGTAGGTTCTATTCAATGGATTCCAAGCAGGTCCCCTAATAGGTCAAATTAAGGATGCTCAAGTCTCTTTAGCAGCTTTCCTAAGAAGAGAAAAAAGATTACCATCCTTGTGGCAGATATCCCTACTAGCTACAGTATGCTCCTTATTAGAACTTTCTATCAAGATTTAGGAGGAGAAGTCAAGATGGATTGGTCCCAAGCTATCATACCCATTGGGAGGGAAAAATTAACCTTGTTACCCAAAGCCAAGTCTAAATACACATTTTTTCCATTTGATGACCCTAAATCTCAGATCCTCTACCAAGAAAATGATTTTGCTAATTATTTGATTATGTCTAAAACTGAAGAAGCAGGTATGCAGTCAGAAGATGTAGATACACCTTGGGTGTTAGAGTTTGATGGAAGCTACTACTCAAGTGGTTGAGGAGCCAGCATAGTGTTAATCTCCCCTTCGGGTCAGACTTTCCCTTCTTCTTTTAAGTTGGCTTTTGAAAATACAAATAATACAGCGGAATATGAAGCCTTGCTACTGGGGTTGGAAGAGGCCAAAAAGAAGAATATCAAATTGCTAAAGGTGAAGGGAGATGTTGAATTAATAGTAAAACAAGTCAAGAAACTATTCTTGGTGAAAAATGAAAGACTAAGGCACTATAAAAATTGAGTATGGGACGAACTTGAAGGTTTTAAATCTTTTTCTATCGAATAAATACCTAGAGAGCTTAATGCCAGAGAAGATTCCTTAGCAGTGTCAGCTTCTTTGCTAATTCCTCATCCTAACTTTATAACTGATAAATATACTATTGAGATTATCCATAGGCCAAGTGTCCCTGACAAAAATAACTCATGGCGAGTATTCAAAGATGACACTCACACTAATGCTTTCTTACAAAGTATGGAGAAGTTTTCCACTAATTATTTTCAAGGCTCTGAGTCAGAATGTAGGAAGTTCTATCTCGACAGAGTTGGTGAGGAGATGGAGGGAATAATGCAACTAAAAGGTAATGTGATACCTAAAGGCCTAGTCAAACTCAAGAAGCTCTTTGACAAACGGGATGCTTTCTCAGCTCAAACTTCATTTCCCAAAGAGGCCAAAAGTGGTGGCTATGAGAAGGTCAACCTAGGAGTTAAGGATAATCCTAAGATGGTGAATCTTGGAACTTGTTGTGATACAAGTGAGAAAATATGATTCATCAAGTTGTTGAAAGAATACATAGATGTATTCTCCTGGTCATACGAAGACTTGAAAATGTTCAGGGGAGGCCAGTTTAAGCACCATATCACTCTAAAGTTAGGTATTTCTTCTTTTAGGAAGAAATTGAGGACTTATAACCCAAAGCTTTTAGATGCAATATTCAAAGAAATTGATAAAATGCTCAAAGCTCGCATAATATTCCCAATACACCACTCTACATGGGTAGCTAACATAGTACCCGTAAGGAAGAAAAGTAGAGAGATAAGGATCTGTGTAGACTTCAGGAACCTAAACCAGGCAAGCCTAAAGGATAACTCCACTCTACCCATAATGGACTAGATTCTCCAAACAATAGCTGGCTCAGAAATGATGTCATTTCTTAACAGATTCTCTGGCTATAATCAGATAGGAGTTGCTGAGGAAGATCAACATAAGACAATGTTCACAACCCCTTGGGGTACCTTTGCTTATTAGAGGATACTATTCAGGTTAATAAATTCTAGTGCAACCTTCCAATGGGAAATAAACTCAACCTTTGGGCATCATCTGAATAAAAGTATTATAGTCAATCTTTACGATATGATCATATTCTCCAAAAATTGAAGAAAGCATCTGAAAGATCTAAGAGAAGTACTGCAAAAGTGCCGAGAACATGGAATCTCACTAAACCCCAAGAAGTCAATCTTCAGTGTGACCAAAGGGAAGTTATTAGGACATATAGTTTCCAAGGGATCAAGATCAACCCAAAAAGAGTAAGAGCGATTCAGCAGCTGTGTCTTCTTATTAACCTTAACGGTGTCAGATCCTTCTTTGGTCAGATCAACTTTCTCAGAAAATTCATTCTAGATTTCGCTGAAACCACAAAACCTATGGAAAAACTCCTAAGTGAGAAGAAAAATTTTAAATGGGATGATTTGGCAGTCAAAGCATTTGAAGAAGTGAAAGAGGCTATTGCAAAAGCACCTATCCTTTTTCATCCAGACTTTAAGAAAGATTTTGTAATGTATTGTTATGCATCAGAGCATACTGTGTCTGGCATCTTTCTTTAGAAAGATGAAAAGAATGAGGAAGTACCTATTTCTTTTATGAGTATTCCTCTGAAGGCTCATGAGTTGTGCTATTCTCAAGATGAGAAACAAGCTTTTTCTATTGTGAAAGCCATGAAGCAGTTTCGGTACTATATCCTTCATTCACACTCTGTAGTCTATATCTTGTCGGCGGCAGCCAAGAGTATCCTCACACAATAGGATGTAGCTGTAAAAAACTAAGCCACGTGGGTATCAAAGGTGAAAGAGTTTGAAATTGATATCAAACCCTCTAAGTTGGTTTGAGGTCAAGGACTCTATAGACTAATGGCGGAGAATAGAGAAGAAGAAGCCTATCCTAGCTATTTTTTAGTTGGATTGAAAGATGAATGGTTCTTAGACATAGCATATTTTCTGACTTACGGGCAATGTTCAGATCACTTGAAAGGAAAGGACCAGAGAAGTCTTCGGCTCAGAGCAGAGAAGTTTGTGATTTTTGATGACATCCTATACAAAAGAGGTCTGGATGGAATGTTCTTGAGATGCGTAGATACAGACCAACAAGAGAAGCTGCTCAGGACCTTCCATAGTGAAGCCTACGGAGGACATTTTTCTTTCATGGTAACGGCCTTTAAAATCCTAAGAAGCGGCTATTATTGGCTAGGTATGTTCAAATCCACTTATAAATGGGTAGGTGATTGTGAAAAGTGCAAGTTGTTTACTGACAAACTACATCTGGTTGTTCTCCCCTTGAAACTAGTGATTATAGAAGAACCCTTCCAACAGTGGGGGTTAGACTTTATTGGCCCCATCAACCCAAACTCCAGTGCTAGTCACACTCATATTCTCACTACCATGGAATACTTTACCAAATCGGTCAAGGCAATTCCTGTCAGAGCTACGACGTCATAGGTAGTGTGTAAATTCTTAACAAATAATATTTTGACTCGCTTTGGGGTGCCAACCAAGATAGTAACTGATAATACTCAGAATTTATCATCTAGAGAAATTTAGTTATTCTACTATGACCATGGCATCCATTTATCACATGCCTCTGATTATTTTCCCCAAGGAAATAGACAAGCCGAGTCCACAAACAAAAATCTGATCAATATCATGAAAAAATTGGTGGATGAAAGAGGGAGGGACTGGCATAAACAGCTATATGAAGCACTTTGGGCAGATAAAACCTCTCCCAAGAGGGCTATTGGCATGACTCCCTTTGAATTAATTTACAAAGTTGAGGCACAGTAGTCCCTGCCTCTAGAGATGGCTACTAAAAATCTGCAAAAGGTAATAGAAGATGGGGTGTTTTCTAGTTCTATTGAAAAGCGCATAATGTACCTTCAAAAGATTGAAGAGGAAAGAAGAGAATTAGTGGATCACATTATGGAGCATCAAGTGAGGGTGAAAAGAATTTTTGATCAGAAAGAAAGACCTTGAAAATTTATGGAAGGAGATCAAGTGCTATTATGGGATAAATGAAGAGAACTAAAGGGGCACACACCAAATTTGAAAGTTTGTGGAAGGGACCATTTGTCATATCTCAGGAATTGGGCTCCAATGCATTCAAGATGAAATATTTTAATGGTGATGATCTACCCCTATCCTATAATGGACAGGATCATAAGCTTTTATAGCTTTAGGTTTCCTTGCTGCCTTCATTGTAAATACGTGTTTTCCCCTACTTTGTTCCTTTCTTGTCTTTTGTTTCAACTTTTCTAGTTTTGTGTCCCTCTTAGTTGTAGTCAGCTTAAAGCCGGTCTGTAGAACCAAAGATCATAAGTACATGTTTGATCATTTACAGTCTCATTCCCTAGTTGGAGGCAATTGTTACCTTGTGTTTTTTCCATGTTAATAATATCAGCCAAATCCTAACCTGCCAACTTGAAGCTGAAGTTGAACCTATACCATACTTCAACTTCAAGTTCAAATCTACTATTCTTCACCCAATGAAGTCAAATGTTCTTCCTTGTCAGTCTGGCTCAACTTGTGCAAAGTTGAAGTTGAAGTCAAAGTTGAGTCAAGTGAGTAACTTCAACTTCAACTTCAACCCCGCTTTTTTTCTAATGAAGTTTTCTTTCTTTCTCGCAGGTGTTTTATTAAAAGAAATGGATGCATTTTTCTAAAAAAAAGAAGGGGTCCCACCTCCTGACAGTTCTGAAGATATGAAAGGCAATAAATGTGACAGCTAGGAAAATGCATGCCAAGCACAGTCAGTTTTTGGAGAATAAAAATAGAGATCTGTTGACATCATGGGAAGTTAATTTGCACGCGGATTTGACGGGAATTAACTAAAAGTAGTCTTGTAAAGTACATTTGGCATGCCTGGTATTAATGCCTTAGCCCGCTCCATATTAGTCCTAAGATTTCTGCAATCATTCCTTAAATGCCCTCCTTTTCTAGTATAATTATTTATCTGGCTAGTCTCAAATTCCAAGCGTCAACTGGTAAGAATCAGGACTAGAGTGCTTGGCTTTGCTAAAAATGGTGAGTTCATTATACAATTTTCTCTGTCATTTTTCTTGCACCTAGTTTTTGTTAGAAGTGTTTCAATTTTTCATTCTTTTTGCAAACCTTTCTTTTCGAGCAAGTCATGACCCTCTTCAAGCCCAAGCTGCCCAAACTGGAGAAACCATGCTTGTTAAGCTCGCTCCTTGAAATTTGAGATACCTTTCTAGTAAATGTAAGCCTAATCAAAATGTTAGAGAAGATTAAAAATGTTCAACTAGGGCCCATATACCGAAAGCTAACTAGTAGTGGGTTAGTTGAAGCCGCCACTTTCTCATCAGCCATAGGATGCCCTGAGCTAGTTATCGAATGTGCAAACCATTATGACCCTAATACCAGGTGTATCAGGAAGACTATAGGTGAAGTGTTAGCCAGAATAAATAGGGTCAGTGTAAGTTCAGCTTTGAGAATTCCTCACAAAGAACCCTATGAGCCTTGGACATTTCAAGAGGGTGAACGCTTATACAATGACAACAAGAAGAGCTATGACTCTATCATAGCGCAAACATGGCTCCTTAAACCGGCTCTTGGAGGATCAAGGTTTCCCAAGCCATTAACCATTGAGCATTTCATTAAAGAAATTGCTCACATTGTGCTGCTTTTGAAAAGATTAAAAGGAAATGGTCATGGCTTTCACTAGGAAAATTGGATGTATTTCTTCATCTAGAAGATTGTTGAAGGAGAAAAATTTATCAACTGGGCCGACTTAATAGCTGAAGGTTTGCATAAAGGTCTACTAGCCGTAAGCAATTTTATCTCATTTTTCTTGTCTTCCTTTTTGGTATACATCTTAGCTACGTCTAAAGAATGGAAAGGTCTCCCTCATGATCCCTGGATGGATAAAATGACCATCTACCAGTATTACACAGTCCTCTAGGTTGGTGAGCCATGCAAAGAGTTCTGGAGAGTAAATGATGTGTTTCTCGGGAGGTTGGTATTTGAACTTCAAGGTCATGAAAATTGCAAACTGTCTAAAGAATCCATGCAAGCCGTTAAAATCTATGGTTTCTTTAATACTTAGTTTCCCAGGTTCACATACCTCAGAGTTGGGGGTTTTACTGAAGAACCTTTTAAGTTGTCACGTTATTATCTTGATAACATAATTTTGTCCGAAATCTGTAGGAAACTTGTCTGTGTGATAGATTCATATGAAACCACCAAAAAGTCACCTACTTTCCTCTTTCCTATTGAAATTGGTCACTACAGATGCCCTAGTTTTAAGCAAGCTGCATTGACAAAGGCAGTATTGTCCAATTTATGTCTCGAGCCCTATTTTGCAAGGAAATATTTTGATTATATGAGCTTTGCTAAAGATAATATCAAACATGCAGTTTCCCTTATTCATGTTCCTCATCTGGAGGACTACTGGGCCAATTGTTCAGATGAATTGGAAATAAGGAGAAGGTTATGGTCAAGGTTAACTGTGAGTCAGATACAGTTGTTCAAAGTCAACCTCAACACCAACAGAATAAAGGAAGATGAAGATGAAGAGGTGGTTGATCCTCTTTATGTCAAACAAATTGAATGTCTACCGATCCCTGAACTTGATTGGAGTAAAAGGGAAGAAGATGAATTTCTCTCCCATACATTAGAAGTTTTGAAAAGAACTGAAGATTGGTTGAAAACAAAGAGGACTCACTCAACCACCTGTAATACCTTGAGAAAACACTTGAAAATTAGACAAAAGAATTTTGACCAAGAGCTAAATGTTACTCCTAATATTTTTGTTGTTAATCCTATTGCAGGTTCTGCAAAAGTTGAAGTTTAAGTAGTTGTGCCACAGATTCAACTTCAAGTTCAACAAGAAGCGATGAGTACCAAAAGAATCACCCGTTCAAATACCAAAGGTAGAAGGGTAGCACAAGATAAAGGAAAGGATAAAGTAACTATTGATATGGATCTCTTTGAGGCCAAAACAACAACAGATCAATCTCCTAGTCTTACTATGGCAGATAGCGTGACAGGTCCTCAAAAAGTGGATGAAGGTGGAAATACAAAGATGAATGCCCTTGCCTTAAACAATACTTCTCCTACTCCTAGTTAAGATCCTACCATGCCTAAATGGATAGAGACCTCTATTGAAAGGAAAAGGAGTATGGTACCACTTTTAATGCCTATGGATGATTTAGTAAGCAAGTGTTTAGGAAAGTCCTCAAAAGTGAAAAATGCCAGAACAGAGTCTAGAATTAACTTTGACAAAAGCACTGGTCATTGGTCAGAAAAAATTACTAAACCTCCTCAAGATAGCCTTCATGAGGATCTTACTCCTCAAGACTACCAGGTGTCTAAAATAGATCTCAGGAAAGGAATCTGAACTATAGACATGAAAATCTTTAAAGCATCCAACAAAAAGATTGCAGACAGAGTGTGGAAGGATGCACAAGATAAGAAAGACATGAAAGAGGCAATGAAAAGAATGGCTCAATACATCAATTCCATCCTTCATCTAGAACCTAAGCCTTTAAATGAAATGTCTGCAATGGTTGATATCACGTCTTTAGCCAATCAACAATTTCTTGACAACCTGCAGAAGTGCAAAGTTGTCGCGAAGATGTTGGAGGAATGGTTGCAATACCTCTTGGATGAAATGGTGAAAAAAGTAAACCTCTACAACACAGCTCTAAAAGAGTCTGCTGCCATTATCAAGAAGGTCAAGGCAAACATAGATGGGTACAAAAAAGAAAGAAACAATTGGGTAAAGGAAGTGTTATGGATTGAGAAAATACAAGAATTTGGGCTGCAAAGTTTCCTCTCCGAATGCCCTATGGCCGGTTTGGATGACAAAACTATCTATGTAATTAAAGATTGCATTGAGTGGCAAAATGAGGCACTCGTACAAGGAGTAGAAAAAATCATGGAGATCCTATCTGGCCTAAAGCTCGTAGATGAAATAATTTAGGTAGTTCTAAAATGGTTCTGCAAACATTGCATAGGTGAAGACAATGACTCTGTGCCCCCCGTGGAAGATGTAATTAAGGAGATAAAGAAAATGTTTCTAGAAATTTAGGAAATGAAAGCACCTGTAAGGCAAGATTTTTCAAATGTTGCGCATACTGAAGCTATGCTAATAATTAACTAGAAACACTTGGAAATTCATGAAGAAAAGATAACAAAGCTGAAGAAAGAGAAGGAGGTCTGGAAATAGAGAATCACCTACATCGGCTTGCCTCATCAATCAGTTATCTCTGCGTTTACTACTGCATATGAAACCTGGAAAGCCAAAAAAATCACGGCTGGCATGGATAGCACCTTGTGACACATGGACCCCGCTAGTTAGATAGTTGCATCTTTTTTCTTTCTCTTTTATTTTCCTTTATTGCAAATAAATTAACGCAGTTATGTTAATTGAAAAACTATTTACTCCTGGCGGGGTAATTTTGGATACAATTATCCAGCCCTGATCGGTATAAATATGTAATAGCTGACCTCTAAAAGGGTTCATCTTTCCATAGATACTAAATCAGAACTACTTTTGTTTAAGTATTCTATGCTTTAAAACTTTGAATAAATTTTTTTGGAGTTGCGGCAAAGTAATATAAAATTCTACAGTTTTATATGTTAGAATTTTTGGAGTAGATACTATTGTTTACTCTACAGTGATTCATGTTCTTGTGGATATCAATTACTTGTGAAAGTTTAGCTTTTCTTTGTTGCATGTTGGAAACTTGTTGTTTTGGAGTTTAAAGGTTACGAGAGGGGAAATTAAATTGCTCATCTATTTCTCAAATTTGATAT
>MU228555.1:1062052-1077081 GCA_018584345.1 Thuja plicata | reverse complement strand
GGTTATTAAAGTTGAGTGGTTTTTTAGTATACGCATTCTTTTCATATTCATGAGTTGATTGATTCAAGCTTTTTAGTATTTTCAGTAAAATACTCATTGGGAAGATCTTCCCTCAGAAGAGGATTTAATGATTATCTTTTCAGTAAAGGTTAGCTGCACCTTGCATAATGTAAAGTAATATCAAGCAGAGAATTCCTTATCTTTTATTAGGAATTCAATCAGTTAGTTTATCAGGATTTTCCCTATTCAAAGTTAAAATCTTGGAAAAAAAAATGTTTACTAACACTAAGTGACAACCTATATGTGTAAAATCCTCTAACAAGGTCACACCTAACAGTTTGTTTGTAACCTTTAACAGGGTTGGCTCTTAACAGGGCTCACTTTAGAAGAGTGAAAAATTGGGGTACCGGTCCCAGTGGTTTTTTCCCTTAATGGGGTTTCCATGTTAAAATCCATGTATTATATGTGTGTATGATGCATTTATTTACTGTTTTGTATCTTACATAATTATTCCTGGATATATCGGTATACTCTGCATATTTACTATATTTTGGTAAATAAATGACTGCTTATCGGTAAACATTAAGAAGAAGGTTTAAAAGAGCAATCTAACAAGTAGTAAATTGATATAAGTTGTTCAAGGCATTCATCTTGTAGGACAAAAGATAACTTGAGGAATAATTAGTGGTTATAAAATTTAAAGGGCTGATTTAAGGATTAAAATTTGAGGCCACTGATTCACCCCCCCCTCAGTTATTACTAAAAATTGGTATCAAAGCTTGTGTGCTTAGAAGGAAGGTTTCAAGACCTAAGCTAAAGATCACAAGAAGAACATACGAGATGTGCCCAAGTTGAAAAAAGATAATTTTGCTTCATGGTAGAGTAGGATAAGACTCCACTTATCAGGTATTGGTAATGATGTTACTCAATTCCTAGAAACTAAATACGTGTTTCCCATAGGAGCACCAATAGTTGAACAAATGAGAGAGAAGCATGAGCATAATGACATGATGATAGAGCTTGCTTCCTCACTCTCCGATGCTGAATTTGAAGATGTCAAAGAATGCAAAACTGCAAAGCAGATGTGGGACAAATTGAAGCTTGTACATGGTGGTGACAAAAATGTTTTGAGAGCCAAGGAAGAAAGCCTTAGAGGAAAGTTTGATGATCTCAAAATGAAAGAAGGAGAAAACATCACTCAGTACATCACAAGAATTAAATAGGTAGTCAATGCTATCTAAGGAGTTGGAGGTGTACTAGAAGAAGATACAGTGGTAAGTAAAATTCTAAGAACCATACTGCCTACTTATGCTATTAGAGTATCTTCCATTCAAGAAATGAGAGCAGTAGAAAATAGAAATGTTACTCTAGAAATTTTAGTTGGAAGACTAAATTCATTTGAGATGAATAAATTTGATAATAGTGTCTTACCAAACATAGAGTCTGCATTCAAAACTTCTATGAGAATAAGTAAATCAAGTCACAAAAACACAATGAGAAAAGATAGTGATAGTGAAAATGAAGAAGAGGATCTTGATGAAATTGAAGCACTTATGGACAGAAGAATGTAGAGAGGAAAAGGTAAATTACCACTTATTTTTTTTAATTGCAAAGAGATTGGACGCTTTTCTGCAAGATGTACTAACAGAAGAAAAGATGACAAAAGTAATGACAGATCTTTTGAGAATAAATCTGACAGAGGTGATTATAAAAGATACCAACAATCAGAAAGAAGAGATAACCGAGAATATAAGAACAAAGGAAAGAAGGTTAACTACCTAGAAAAATGCAAGGATGATGATATTGACACCGAATATGATGAAGACATCTAGATGGTGTTTGTGGCTGTGAAAGATGATTCAGATGATGATGAAGAAAGGTATATAGAAACAACTCTCATATCTAAAATATGAAAAAAATGATGTTTGGATCATAGATAGTGGCTGCACTCATCATATGACCGGTGATAAGAAATTTTTTGAGACTTTTGAATACTACAAGGGTGGATCAGTAAGAATGGGAAATAACACACCTTGTCCGGTTGAAGGTAGAGGAACAATAATGTTGAATAACCAGATAAAGTGTGAGAATGCTTATTGGGTAAATGGATTGAATCATAATCTATTGATTGTTTCTTAGTTGAATAATTCAGGTCATAAAGTTGCTTTTGAAAATAAGAAGGCAAAGATCTTCAACAAATATGCAAATCTGATTGGTATCGGTGAACAGACTAAAGGTAACTTATTCTATCTGAATGATACTGACTCCACTTGTTTGATTGCTACAAATGAGGACATGTGGTTATGGCACAAAATATTGTGTCATGTGAAATTTGACAACTTGATAAAGATTAGAAAAAGAGAAATGTCAGAGGCTTATCGATGATGACCAAGCCCGACAACATCATGTGTAAAAACTGTCAAAAAGGTTAAATGACAAAGTCTAGTTTCAAAAGCAAGACCCATACATCTGATGCAATTCTAGAATTAGTCCATATGGATTTATATGGACCTATGAGGATAAAGAGTTATTATGGAGATAGATATTTTATTCTCTTTGTTGATGATTACTCTATAATGATGACAGTTATGTTATTAAAAGATAAATCAGAAGAATTTAAGATGTTTAAATGGTATAAGGCTATGGTAGAGAAAAAAAGTGGTAAGGATATAAAATTTTTGAAAGTGCAAATATAATGATAGATGATTTTGTAGAGAAGAATGAAAAAGAAAGCACTAAAGAAGTAGAGGACTACAATAAGTTCACTTACAATGAGGAACCTAACACTCTACCCTACCAATAATGTAGAGCTCCTGAGCTACAAATCATTTCTCCCAAGCATCAGGTTTTAAATATCGACGGTTAGGATAATGATCAAGATAATGTGGAAGGTGATAAAGAGAAAAATGAAGATCAAAACAATGATCAAATTGATAGACAAAGAACTGTACCTATACCTGCAAGATATGTAAGAAGGAACCATCCAGAGATCCAGATCATAGGAGATAAGAAAGCTAGTACAAGAACAAGAAGTAAGTCTCTAAACTCAAGCTATCTAATTTGTGAGTTTGAGCCAAAATCTGTCAATACTACACTTGATAATGAAGAATGGATAAGTGCTATGAATGATGAGATTGAGTAGATTGAGAAAAAAAAAACATGGTCACTTGTGCCAAGACTAGATGACAAGAATGTCATCGGTACAAAATGGATATTCAGGAATAAGCTAAATGAGAATGGAGAAGTCACAAGGAACAAAGCAAGACTAGTATACAAGAGGTATGCACAAGAGGAAGGTATAGACTATGGAGAGACCTTTGCACCCGTTGCTAGGCTAGAAGGAGTAAGAATATGACTTTCTTACGTTGTATTCAAAGGATTCAAAGTATATCAAATGGATGTCAAATAAACATTCCTAAATGGAATACTTGAAGAAGAGGTATACATTGAGAAACCAGAAGGGTTTGTTGATCTAGACAAGAAAAACATGGTATGTAGACTTCACAAAGCCTTATATGGATTGAAACAAGCTCCAAGAGCCTGGTATGAATGATTTCATTCCTATCTAATAAGTATTGGATTTGTAAAGACTAGTGAAAACAATAATCTTTATTTAAAGGAAGATACTGATGCTAACACTTTGATTGTTGAAATATTTGTTGATGAGATCATATTTTGAGGAAATGATATTCTATGAAAATCATTTTCAAATGAGATGAGCAAAGAGTTTGAGATGTCTATGTTTGGAGAAATCAAATTCTTTCTTCATCTCTAGATCATGCAACAAGGAGAAGGTATTTTCATTACATAGTCCAAGTACATCAAAGAGGTCCTGAAAATATTCAAGATGGAAGAATCCAAACCAATTGGAACACTGATGGCTACTGGATGTAAGTTGACAAAGGAGGAAAAGACAATAGAGGTAAATCAGACTTTGTAGAGATCAATGATTGGAAAACTCATGTATGTTGTACACACTAGACCATATATTGCACATGCAGTAGGAATTGTTTCTAGATTTTTTGCTAACCCTAGAGAATCACATATGATTTCTCTAAAAATAATTCTAAGATATCTAAAGAATACTGAGGAATTTGGGTTATGGTATAGAAGAGAAGGAAAATTTAAACTTAAGGTGTTTATCGACACTGGTTGGGCTGGGAATCTTGATGAACGGAAGACCACAACTAGAGGAGCATTCTTTATGGGTGACAAACTTGTCACATGGATTAGCAAGAAGCAAGGATGCATCTCCCAGTCTACTACAGAAGAAGAATATGTTGTTTTTGCTGCAAATTGCTCAAATAGTTGCTGGAAGATATGCATATGAAGATCTCATAACCAGTGAATATCTATTGTGATAACATCAGTGCAATAAACATTTCCAAGAATCCATTCATGCATGCTAAGACTAAACACATTGCCATCAAATATCATTATTTAAGAGAACAAGTTCAAGAAAAAGAGGTGATACTTGAGTATGTGCAATCAAAAGAACAATTGGCTGATATCTTCACCAAGCCACTGCCCAAGGATACATTTGAGTACTTAAGAAAGAGACTAGGGGTCAAAACCTTGTCTACCATTTAGTAAAATGACTGAAGGATGCATCAACCTACATATTATCATAATATCATTCATGTTGATGCAAGAAAAGAGATGAACTTCAAAAGATACATATATATATAGATAGGTATATATCAGAACCGAGCACCAGAGCATATTGTTGTATTACTGATGGATAAGGGAAATTCAAGAAATATATTATGGATAAAAGAAAAATTATTGCTTGACATGAATGTCAGATATTTTTAAAATATTTGTTTGGAATTACTATCGAAGGGAGAGAGATTATCCATATTATCACATCCTTCAAGAAAAAGAGAGGTAGATTATTCATCATCAAATTACTCCAACAGGGAGAGATGATAATCTAAGGAAGAGAAAATTATATAAAAGATTATACAAAGAGAGAGTTGCTGACAAGAGAAAAATACATCACAAGAGAGAGAAAAGTCAAAAGGAGAGAAATTGACACAAGAATAGGACTCAACACATTAGAAGACAAAATACATCACAAGAGAGAGAAAAGTCAAAAGGAGATAAATTGACACAAGAAGAGGACTCAACACATTAGAAGACAAAGAGCTACAAGAATCAAATCTAAGCTAAAACAAACCTTACCAAAGTTCAGACATTTATCGGTTGACAAAATGGAGAGATTGCTAGTTTGATGAATCTTAACAATTGTATTTCATATTGTATTAGAAATAGTATAGTGTGATAATATAGTATGTTGCCATCAATTCCAAAGGGAGAGATTGATGACATGTAACTGATTGAATGTTTGATATGTTAAGTTGAAGATAATGCAAGGCATTAAATCAGTTAATGGTTTGTATTGTCATTGATGTCAACTTGATATCATCTATACGGTCATGTACATAATGCCAAAGACTTTAGAGAATCAATGGAACAAAGGTTATGATTTTAGCAATGCATAAAATTCAAGTATTCACTAAGTGACAAACAACACCAACGAAGTGCACACCATCAGAAAAGGCAAAGAAGAAAAGTCACAGTGATACTCGACAAGCAGAAGACAATGTTGCCCGACAAAGAAAAACCACAGGATGCTCGATGAGCTGAAAATAGAGTTACCTGATGAGTAAAAATCCAATGATGCCTGACGGATGGAGATCCCAAAGCTAATTGGAGTCACACTGACAAAACTGTCAGTTGTCACCGATGACTAACTGCAGAGTTGACCGATGGAACAGAGAGTTCAGAAAATGACAAAATATCTAGCTACAAGAGCTAAAGATAGACTTAACTGGTTGTTTTCTTTGTTTTATTTGACCAGAGTTAAGTGATTTATTTAAAGATGATTTGTACAGTTGGCATGAAGATAACTATGAGACAAATCAAGAGTTATGCTTTAAATCTAATTGTCTAGATTGTTTTTCACACCGAGAATCGAGAATCAAGAAACAATGAATATCATGTCTATATAAGAGACAAGATTAATTCATGTTTGATATCATATTCACAGAAAAGGGATTAAGGGGAGTGAATGAAAAGAGGATACTAAAAATAAAATGATGAAGAACAAATTCATGTAGTACTGATCAATCAAGCTGAAGGAGAGCTAAGGAATTCTACAGACACCGACAAACAATGAGCACAACATCACAGAGAAGAAAGTGTGGAGCACAAAAGAATTGAATTGATACATTGATCAGAGAGGTAATGTACTTAAATAGATCTAAAAATTTGCAATTCAAGTTGCATTAGAAATAGGTCATATTTTTTTAGTTTAACCATTGAAGCATCAATTCTCTTAACAGATCAGGACTTAACAATCTTCTATATATTGAGGTACATCCCAAGGAGTGCCAAAAAGGTTGATTCATGAAAGTAGCATTGGATATGCCCTATGCTTATTGATAGTCTAAGAGAAAGGCTGATTCAAGGATGGCAGCATTACATGCTCGATACTAAGTGACAACCTATATGTGTAAAATCCTCTAACAAGGTCATAACTAATAGTGTGTTTGTAACCTTTAACAGGGTTGGCTCTTAATAGGGATCACTTCAGAAGAGTAAAAATTTGGGGTACCAGTCCCAGTGGTTTTTTCCCTTAACAGGGTTTCCACGTTAAAATTCATGTGTTATATGTGTGTATGATGCATTTCTTTACTATTTTGTATCTTACATAATTCATTCTGGATATATCGGTATACTCTGCATATTTACTGTATTTTAGTAAATAGATGACTGCTTATTGGTAAACATTAAGAAGAAGGTTTAACAGAGAAATACGACAAGTAGTAAATTGATATAAGTTGTTCAAGGCATTCATCTTGTGGGACAAAAGATAACTTGAGGAATAATTAGTGGTTATAAGAGTTAAAGGGTTGATTTAAGGATTAAAATTTGAGGCCACTGATTCACCCCCCCCTCAGTTATTACTAACAGACTGTTTGTTGCTTGGTGAATCTAAACTTGGTGTGAAGTGCTCAAACTTGTTTAGAAGGATATTAGGAGTGTCCTAAGCCATAGGAATCCTTATCATTCTATAGATGTGTTAATTTCAAGACTGTCTATGGTATAAGTGAATTGAGGATCTCAATTGAGATTGATTAGAAGTGTGATAAAGGGTGAAGAAACATTGATATTAGGTTTCTCCATTCTTATATTTTCCCACTCTACATTAGGTTGTCCATTAAAAACATCATCAAAGTTGTTCATAAAAAATCTAAGCAATATTAGTACAAAGTTGGCCATAATAAGCATAAATTTTAAATGTGGTCCATACCAAGAGATAAAGGGGCCCCAGATACATCACAATAAGTTGTACCAAAATAATATGATCAAGTCACATGCAAAATATCTTTCTCCATAGCCGGTCCCAAAGGTAATCTATAAAGATGCAATAAAATGTGTTACCATTCAACTCTATAACATTCTCTAAAGCACATAATTCCATGCAAAGCACAATAAACAAAAAAATGATCATACTTATACTCTTAACTATATCCTTATCTCAGATTTGGTTTAATAAGACTCAAATATAGTAATCACAAATAGCTAAGTTATCCAGAAGGTAACAGAGACAATAATACCACACTTATGACAACAAATATTCACTTTTGGAGTAATCCATCTAAATATATCTAAAATAAAATACTGCACAAACCATTTGACTATTTCTACCAAACTGCATAACCTAAAATACTAATACAAAGAAATGTAGATAATTCTATGAGCCTGTCCAATCCATTCTTGATATCCAACCTTACTGTTAGACAAAAAAAAATCATAACTTCTTCAAACAAATAGTTGGGGACCTAAAAAATTATAATTAACATTAAACAAATGATAGTATAATATTCATAGTGCATAGTGATTATAATCAAAATCTCAAACCACCGTCATATTATGTGGAGGAATGTAGAGAATATTCCCATAATGTCTTCAAATACCCTTTCCTACATATTCTATCTTTTCATACTTCCATCTTCTATATATCCCTTACACTATCTTAGAATTATCATTAGAACATCAAAACATCACATGATCACTCAAAGCCAAACATCCATAATCCTTCAAGCACTCTTTCATACATATCAAGCATTAAATGCAATTTCTTTCATAACTCAACACAACTCTTCATTGGATACCCATTCTTAATTATATAATATTTTATGTCATATCAGGATGATATTAATGCAACCATTTGCTGACATCAATGACAATATTGATCATATAGCTAACAATCTCCCCCCTTTTTCATTTATGGCAACACATATGAAAAAAACACTTGAACTTCTTCTTTCCCTTTAACATCAAGGATGAAGGGAATCAAACAATTTCTCTCCGCCTTCATCCACTAACCTCAATCTATAGCAAAATATCTCTATTCTAAAAAATTCCCCTATCAAGGAAACCAACTCTTTGTAATAATTTACTATAACCTACCACCTACATTGATCTCCTTGAGAGTAGTCACTGCATCAATCCATGAAAAAATGATAGGCAATGATTATTCTCTCCCTAGAAAGATGTACTTACCTTATGAATCTTGTTTGAAAAAGGAGGGGTAATAACCCCTAATTTCTGTCTAAGATACTTAAAAGTATATTTAGCCAAAGCATTAGAGAAAATATCTACAATTTTTTCCTTGGTAGGTACATACCCAAACTTGAGTTTCTTCTCAAAAAATTTCTCCCTTAGGAAGTGATACCAGATAGAAATATATTTTTTCCTTGAGTGCATCACAAGATTCTTTGAAATACTATTGAAACTTGTATTATCACACATTATCTGAGTGGTTTCATAAAAAAATACCTTTACATCTTTAAGATTATTCTTCATCCATATTATCTAAGTGTAGCATAATGTTGCAATAATATACTCTACCTCTGTAGTAGATAATAAAACTAAATCTTATTTCTTTTATGTTCAAGAGACCAATATGTATCCTAAAATTAATGCACCACCACTTGTACTTCTACCATCCACACATCTATCCTAGTCAACATTAGTAAATTCTTTCATTGAGAATTCACCATCCCTTCTGTACCATAAGAAACAATCTAAAGTTCCTTTATGGTTTTACTGTCACCTCATAAGATTTTCTTTTTCGACTAGCTTGATATCTTGAAGTCAAGCAAACTATATTAATACTATCTAGTCTTAAACACTTAAGTACAATAGTCCACCTATCATAGATCTATATACTTTATGGTCAACCTTAAGAGATAAATAATCCTTTCTCAACCAAAAACCAATAGTCATAGGGGCTGCAATAGGTTTAGAGTCCTACATTATAAAATTATTCAATATTTATTTGTTGTACTTGGTCTGAGAAATGAAAATACCATCTTCCTTATGCATATCTTTCTTAAAATTCTATTGCCATAGGTGCTTATTTAGTCATGCATACCAAGCCCTGGAATCTTTCTTGAGTCCATACAATTCTTTCTTAATTTTGAAGACCATATCCATATTTTATAATAACATGAAACCATCTAATTTTTCTATGTAAACATCTTCTTCTAGCTCTTTATTTTAAAATGTAGACCTAACATCCATTTGATATAGTTTAAATTTTTTGTAAGAAACAAAAGCTAGAAAAATTCTAATGACTTCCATCCTAGATACTAGAGAAATTTTCACCAAAATCTATTCTTTCAAATTGGATATTATCTTTATATGCTAGTCTTGCCTTAGTTTTAGTGACTTTCCCATCTTCATTCAACTTATTTTAAAATAACCATTTAGTTCTAATTAAATTTTTGTCCATCGGTCTAGGTACTAGTTTGCATGTTTGATTATTATTTATCTAATCTAGATATTCACTCATAGATCTCATCCAACATTCATCCTTTCTTGCATCTATATAATATTTTGGATCTACTGTAGATATGAAGTGATAATTTGATTGTTCTCCTACCTTAGGAAGTCTATTCCATTTATTTCCAAGAATTTTTTTTGTGTTTTCAAATAAGTTAGTTATTGAGTGATCTAGCAATTTTCCTAGTTACTCTAAGGTTATTCCTCATTAGTTTTTAAAATGTTACTCAAAACATGAAAGATCAGCTATGTGAGGTTTATTTGTTGTACCCTATAATTCAAGTTGTAATCCTCTTCTACATTGAAGATTTATAGATTAGGACTTTAATTTTCTATTTGTAAAATGAGAAAGAGAGAGGCAATCTATCATAGGCCTACCAGGAGAAAGAAATGAACCACCCACTCTATATCTATGCTAAAGACAAGAATATAGAACATATCATAAATGAGTGGGTAGATATGTTATGTAGGAAAGAATTTGCAGAGAAAATCCATCAATGCAGGGTACAAGACTATAGTAGGGTAAAAGCGTTTTTCACTACACAAAGCAGGGAAATAAAAGATGATTGCCAAGGAACATGGTTAGAGTTAATCCAACCACTAAAAAAGAAATAAAAACATTCAATTTATAGTTTTATAAAATTTAAATGTAGCATGGCAAGTTACACTAAAGCAATATTAGACACTTAGAGCAGTTGCCTTCCACTCAAATGTTATCCACCATTTCTTCTTCATCTATTTCAACACTAGTTGGGGGGAAGTTGGTGCATTTAAATAAGGAATAAGAAATGTGAGATTGAATAAAGGGCCAAAACATATTATAAATGATATAAGGTATTGGAGTCACATGCTATGTTGACTTTAGGGTAGATGTGCTATACTAGAATAGTAGGTCAAGATAGCTACTTGACGAGAAGTAGGTGTTTAAGTTGGGGGACATGATGAGCGTAAAATAATGTATTTTGAAATGTTTTGGGTTAGTGTATGAGGGGCAAATTGGAAACCCCCAAAACATAGGAAGGAAAAATACCAAGATTTCACCACCAAAGGAGGCCTGATTAACACAAAATGAAGTGCTAATGCATAACCTTTACAAAGGGGAAAAATGCTTGGATTAACTTCTTCCTTTCCTTACAAGAGGGGATTGAAACTAATATATAAAGGAAATATATGAAAATAAAGTGATGGAAAAAATAAATTAAGTTAACTTACCTTGAAAATACAAACCTGAAAACATGCTGGAAGATTGTGTCAGAATCTGGAATAATTCAGGGTTCGAGAGAAGAAAACTAAGATCTGCAAAACCCAGAAACCTAGGACCCTCAGGACTATGCCAACTTGGAGGGGCTATGAAGAACTGAGGGGTGGATGGTGACATGCATAAAATCCACCTAGGAGTAGGCCGAGGTCGACATCCACCTGCTTTGCATATTTTTCCAGAGTCTGGATCTATGACAGTAACCTATTTCTGATGGCTCTAAATTTGAATCTGCAAGTCTGTATACCTAAATCTACAAAGGAAAAACATTTTTTTTTGCTGGGGAGGGGTTAACTCAGTCAAGCCCCAATTTAGGAGTTAAAATTGAATGTAAATGTATGTAAAAGAAAATAAAATGTACAAATTCACCTTACTTTGTAGAAACCCTCGTAGAGGATCGAGGTTCGTAATCCACAAGGATTTAGAAGTGATCAATGTTTTTAATCTTGTAGGAATGTAGGATATCTCATCAAATTTTATAGATTAATTATAACAAGTCATGGATCTATGGATGTAGATGTACTCATATGCTCAAATCAGAGAAATGGAGAGTGGATGAACAAAGCGCTTCCTTGATAGCCAACTCCACTATCTTCAAAGAAGGAAGATATAACTTGAAAGGAACATGAATTATCATGGAAAGATGATTAAAATGCCTCCAATTAACTACTTCAAAGATCCTTGAAACTTAATTGAATGCAAAAGATCTTGAACTCTTCAAGTCTCATATGGTTACAAAAGATCTCCTTCAATGCTCCTAGGAAACACTTATGAATTCTCTTGGAATGCTTGTAGAAAAAAATGTAAAAGATCTTTAATATCTCCTCTTTCAAAATTTAAGTGATTAGTCACCCTTTTATACCAATTTCATGATCAAAATATAAAATGGCTGACTGCACAGGGTGGAAAAAGAAATTGGAAACCTGAGAAGAGCCCAGAATCCTGAGGTGCCTAACCTTGAGGGGAGGCCTAAATTGGACTCACCCCAAGGGCTATGCCAACCTTATAATAACCCTAAATGGATTATACAACCTTGGCCTACCCTTTATGGGTCAGTCCATCGGGGGATGGTCCAGCATCTCAGGGACAGAGAAAATAACATTAGGAAAGGGTAGAAAATAGGGCCTCGATCTAGCACAAAAGAAAAGGTACATCCATGGGTCCATAAAGGTATTTAAATTAGGTCCAAATAATCCTATTAGGGTATGTGAACCAGGTTGTAGACCAAAAAGGGGGGTATAAGTGGACACATTTTTTTGGAAATTGGCTAAACCTAAACTTGGAATAGGCGTTTGAGGGTCATGCACTCAAAATAAGAATATGTGTAAAAAATAAACATTGTAGTACTCTAAATCTAGTTTCTAAAACACTAATTTTTTTTAAAAACTAATAAGATTAAGAGGGTCAAACCTTACGCGCGCAAAAACATTTTTGATGTAGCAGTGGTCAGCGGAAGCCTCCAAACAATGAGCAATTTGGTGAAGATTGAACTCCTTAACACCCAATGTGCAAGGTCTAGTGTTGATATACTTATCACAAGTATCAAATAGGACTTAGTGAAGGTTATCACAACCTTTCAAGATAATGGAACCTATTCACTAGGTCTGCCTAAGTCCCAAACACCAATAATCAATAATCAACAAATTACTAAGAGGTCTCTTCAAGGAAAAGGTTACTTACACCCCAAGAAGTGGGTACCAAGACTAGGGGTGGCTAATGAACAAGGTCCTGGCCTGTTTAGGTCTTATTTTATTAGTTCCAATGGTTCTTTCACCATTGAACAACACACAAGGCTATGCTGTTGCACAAACCTAGAGATCTACTTGTAGCCCTTCCTAGAAGGAAATTTGAGCACAAGAAAAAATACTTCCAAATGAGGGGATAGTTTGGTCAGGGATTCTGATACCCTTTTGGGGTTTACAAAACATGTCTTAACACCAAGGAATGGACTGGAGTGATGATCTCTACTATTGCAACATTAGACCGGACTAATAGGCCTAATTAGGGCTCTAGTTACACTACAAGTACCCTTTGCCCTATGCCAAAGAACAAATTAAGAATGGATGCATGTGAGGGAATATGAAACAACTCCAAATCCATGGTTTCATACTTTGGTGAATCTCCAACCAAGTTTTAGGATGACTGTCCTAATTCACTGTGAGGTGCATGTATGGAGCAATACACCTAGGGCTTTGTGGCATTTCCAACCCTCTGCAAATCCACTCTCCAAACTTGCATAATATGAAAGAACATTAAAAATAATTGTATTTCACCAAGGGGCATCAATTTCCCATGGTGGAATGTGCCTAAACAATCAGGCCCTATCCCAATTCCTGAATTTAAGCCCAATACTAGACACAGTTACTAAAAACTCGATATCTTTCAAACCAGGGCTGATCAACCTATGAGACCAAGTGCATATGAAAGATGATTCAAATATTCAACTTTTGGAGTCACTGGTTCATTCTCTAGTACCTGTACCTATCCATACAACATTCTGAAACATGAAATCTACAGAGAAGTTGGTTATTTTATTGATTTAAATGCCAAATTACATATTCTATCCTATCACCCACCTATGAGGGCTTATATAGGATACCCCCAATGGTTAAATGTGAGGTTTAAACCAATTAGCCATTTGGGAGGGTTGTTACAAGTTTTTGACAATATTAGAAAGTTGCTTGAAAGTTGTTTGACAACTTTTAAGCAACTTTTGGCAATTTTTCTATATTGCAAATCTAGTGACCAGAATTGGTCTTATCCTTAATTTGATGATCCCTAATGGATCCAAATAGAGAAAACATAAAAACTACCTAAGCCTAGGGTATTGGATCATAACTGACCAATAGTTTGACCAAGGGCTCATAAAATGCCAACTTGGGACTATGGCCTTACAATGAGATCTCAATACTAATTCCTGTCCTAAGCATGACTAGAGGTCTCAAGGATCTTATTTTGAACCTTAGACTTCATGAGATTGTCTGGTGAATCTGGAGTAGGAGTGGGTGCTCCTGCACCATACTCCATTTTAACTTTAAAACTCAAGTCCCTACTTGAGTATAGCTACTCTACCGAGGTCCCATGCTGTTGTATCTGATCCTCGGTCAGCCATGTAGCATCAATCTTTGGTAGGCCCTTCCATCTTACCAAGTACTGCATGTACTTCCTTGATTTGGTCTGCTTGAGTAGTTTGGAGTCCAAAATTTCTGCAATCTCCACTAGTTTTCTTTGTGGAAGATCAGTGACATAGTCCTCATCTGCAATGCTTGTGTCCTTACCTTGCTCATTGCTTGAACCTGCTGGAAGTTTGTATGGTGTGAGGTCTGCAATGTTAAAGATTGGAGAGATCTGCAATGTTGGAGGAAGGGATATCTCATAGGCATTGTCACCTATTTTGTTCAGTATGCTGCAGGGGCCTAATTTCTTCATTTGCAGCTTGGAATATCTACCCTTAGGTAGTCTCTCCTTCCTTAGGAATGCCCAAAACCTGTCCCCTATTTGGAAATGAACCTCTCTTCTCCTCTTGTCAGCATTTTATTTATATTTCAAACTAGACTTTTGTAGGGTTTCCTTCACTTGCTAGTGTACCTTGTTGATGAGTTCTGCCAATTCTTGGCCTTGTGCACTAATTCTGAAATTAGAGGGAGGTTCCATCAGATCTAGAGGTCCCTTGGGATGCAACCCATACATTGTTTGAAAGGGAGTCTTGCCGGTGGACCTATTTATTGAGTCATTGAAGGAAAACTCTTCTTGAGGCAGTATGGTATCCCAACTTTGTGAATATTACTTGGTTAGGCATCTTAGAAGATTGCCTAGGGACCTATTCACTACCTCAGTCTGCCCATCTGTTTGAGGGTGATAGGCAGAGCTATAGGTGAGATTTGTGCCCAACTTCTTGAAGAGTGTCCTCCAA
>MU228555.1:1017189-1029761 GCA_018584345.1 Thuja plicata | reverse complement strand
AAATAGATATTTAGGAATTAAATATGATGTATGATTAATACAGATTTAGGATTTTCTGCATTTGACACTCAGGTCGAGTAGAGTCAGTGAAAACTCAGAATTGCCTAGTACAATAGAACTTTGATGACTTAGAAGAGCGACAAATGCAACAAAATTGGTTAGGGTTGCGAGATGCCAATCTTGGGGTGTTACACTAATCATCTGCTTCCACTTCATAAAAATATGAATGAGCTTGAACACCCTTGAACACTCTTGAACTGAGTTCAAGGATGTTTGTAGTTGTTCAAACCTGTTCAAAAGACACGTTAGCAAAAGATTTTTCTCTTTTTAACAAGCAACGATGAACCATGATGGGGGGTCTCTTCGCTAGGGTTTTAAACATGAGGGCTTAGGCAGCTTGAGATCCACAAAAATAACAAGGTGACTTTGAAAAAGGAACATTAAGGGCAAAGATCAAGATTTGGACTAACACCGGCTCTAACTAGGGACTGGCTTTTACCCAAAAGACAGAGAACTCAAATACTCTGGTTTCACAAACTGCTGCAAAAAGGGTTCAGAAAACTCGCAAAAAAGGAAAGACACACAAAACAGAAAGAAACCTAACCTATAATATACAGCAGGACACAAAAATTGAGACTAAAGCTTCAGCAATTTAAGATCTTGCCCATTGTAGGAAAATGGTAAGATCGTTCCATCGGGATAAGCCTACTTAAAAGCATTCATTCCCAACTCTTCAATGATAAAAAAGGGGCCTTTCCACAGTGACTCAAACTTATTATGGGCACCTTTAGGAGCCTTTCTTTTGTCCCATAGCAGAACTTCATCTCCCTTCAGAAAACTTCTGGGTCTTTCTTTCCTATCAAAAATGCTCTTCACTCTAGCTTGATGCTCAGTAATATTATCTACCAGAGCCTCTCTTTCTTCTTCCAGTTTATGCAAATACATAATTCTTTTCTCCAAGGAGTCTTTGAAAGTTTGATCCTCAATGGCCATTTGTAGCTTAGCTATGGAGAGTTCCAGAGGAACTGATACTTGTGCCTCAATTCCATACACCAAATCAAAGCATGCCATACTGATTGCTCTTTTAGGCATAATTCTATTAGCCCAAAGGGCTTCAAAATGCTTCTTATGCTAGTTTTTGCCACTATCATCTACTAGCTTTTTCATGATCATTATCAGGTTTTTATTACTTGACTCGGCCTGTCCATTTCCTTGGGGGAAATAATAAGATGAATGAGCCAGAGAAATACTGTGATCAAAATAGAAAAGGGAAAGCTCCTGTGAAGAGAAATAAGTGGCATTATCTACTACAATCTTTTGGGGTACTCTGAAACGCACCAAGATGTTATCTTTTAAGAAACCACAAACTACTTGGGAATTAGCCTTTTTGGTTGGAATAGCCTCAACCCACTTAGTGAAGTAGTCAGTCGTTGTTAGGATATAAATGTGACCTGCACTTGATTGAGGACTGATAGGGCCTATAAAATCAATACCCCATTGCTTGAATGGTTCACTCACCACAACTTGTCTTAAAGGTAAAGAAGCTAATTGAGGTCTTCCAGAAAATAATTGACATTTTTCACAATTCCTGATGAATGCATAGGCATCTCTGAACATACCTGGCCAATAAAAACAATTTCAAAGAATTTTGAATGTCGTTGCGGTAGACGAGAAATGGCCTCCATAGGCCTCTTCATGAAAGGTTTTAAGCAACTGCAATTGCTGACTTTTATGCACACATCTTAGAAATGTACCATCCAGACCCCTTTTATACATAACACCTTACCATATTACATACTTTGCAGCTTGCAGCCTTAGAGTTCATCTTTCTTTAGGAGATAGCCTTTGTGGACATTCTCCATAAGTTAGAAAATAGGCAATGTCACAGAACCAAGAGTCTGTTAGACTAACCAATAATACTTGAGATATTTTAGATTCCGGATTTTTAGGATGGCTAACATTTTTTGCAATAAATTTACATAGACCTCTGCCTCTAACCAGTTTAGTGGGTTTGATTATCAAATCATATTCCTAAATCTTTGTCACCCATGCTGCTCTTTTATTCATGACTATTTCTTGTTGGGTGAGTAGTGCCTTCACTACTGAATCAGGGACAAACATAATAGAATGAGAATGGAGGATGTAAAATTTGAACTGCTTAACAAATTTCACCACAGTAAAGGCTTGTTTTTCAATGGAGGAATACTTTAGTTCATGCTTTTTTAAAGGTGTACTCATGAAAGTGATGGGAGCTTCATTTCCTGAAACATCTTTTTGAGTTAGAATTCCAGACAACGTGTAATCAGAAGCGTAACAATAGATGATAAAATATTTTTTGTAATCTAGGTAAACTAGAGATGGGGCATTGGCCACAGCTGTCTTAATTTCTCCAAAAGCTTTTCTACCTTCTTCTGTCCACTTAAAGGGATGCTTTTCACTCATCATTCCCACTATGTGCCTTGTTAACTCAGAAAAATATGGGACAAAAGCTCTCAAAAAGTTAATCTGACTGAAGAAAGATTTGACTCCTGTCCTTGTTGAAGGTAGATTGATCTATTGAATAGCCTTGACATCTTAATTCCTTCTTTGGATACGATATGTCCCAATAATTTTCCCTTAGTCACACCAAAAACTAATTTTTTAGGATTAAGAGATATGCCATGATCTCTACATCTCTACAGAACTGATTTAAGATCCCGAACATGATGTTTCCTTCTTTTAGAGTACACAATTAAATCATCAAGGTAAATTACTATGATTCTATTTTCAAATTAGCAAAAGAAGAATCCATTTCCCTTTGAAAAGTTGCCCCTGTGTTGATCAGGCCAAAGGGCATCCTATTGTAAGCAAAAGTTCCCCATGGTGTAGTAAAAGCAGTCTTCTATTTATCATCATCAGCTACACTTGATTTATCCAAAGAACCCATCAAGCAGAGACATCATTTCTGACCCTGCAACTGCCTGTAATACGTGTTCCATTTTGGGCAGGGCAAAGTTATCTTTGAGACTAGCCTAATTTAAATTCCTAAAGTCTACACAGATTCTTATTTCACCATTCTTTTTTTCTGATAGGGACAATATTCACAGTCTAGGTTGAATGGTGAATAGGGTAGATGATTCTGGCTTTTAGCATCTTGTCAACTTATTTTAAGATTGCTTCAGAGACCTTAGGATTGTAACTATGAAGCTTTTGCCTAAAAGGCTTTGATTCAGGCTTGAGAGGGATGTGATGACTAAATTTCCCTTTTCAAAAATCTTTAAAATCACTGTAATCCCAAGCAAAAACATCAATGTAGGCTGTTAACAGGGTTTGAAGATTTTTCTTTTCTTGAACAGACAAAGTTTTACCTATAGAAATCCACTTAGGCTCAGCCACAGTGCCAATGTTCACCTTGTCATATTATTTTTGCACATCTAATTGAGAATTTTTTCTTGAAATGAAACTATCATCCTTACGAGAAAACAAGTTCTCTAAGGAAACCAAACCTTTGGGAATTTTGTTGCTCTTCAACTGAACAACCTCTTCTTCTGGTAAGAATTCAGGATTTAACCCTCCGCTATCTTCATTCATTCCTTCAAAGTACATAGAAGAGAAAACTTCTACACACGCCATAAAATATTTTATCTGGGTATCATCTTCAAAAACTTGTAGGTGTTCAATTTTATCTGAGATAGCTGGTCTATAAATCATTTCAACCCTATATGTTCCTATTTTGAAATCTGGGTGAGGAAGGAGTAGAGATGCTGATACGGCTAGGAAATCAGCCCTTGTATTGAGACTCCTAGGAATAGATTCTATGGAAAAGGCTTCAAAATCATCCATTTCATCCCACACCGAATTTCTGTAATGCCTCAAACGCTCATTTTTTACTGAAAAATGACCCTTTACTTATTTAACAATAAGCTCAGCATCACCTTTCACAACAAGCACCTTTATTCCCAATGTCTTGGCCTCTCTTAACCTTAACAACAAAGCCTCATATTCGGCGGTATTGTTGGTATTTTTAAAATCTAGTTTGTAAGAAAAAGAAATATAATGATCATCAGGCCCCTTAAAGAGTACACCAGCTCCAGAACCTGCGGTAGCACAACTACCATCAAATTCCATCAACCAAATTTGCTCATTTCCACTAGGATGTTCACAAACATGAGGGGCTTCATCTGAGAAAATCATGTAATTACCAAATTCACAATCTTCAAATAAAATTTGTGCCTTAGGATCATCAGATGGAATTACAGTGTATTTGTTCTTGGCTTCAGGTTCCAGTTTGACCTTTTTCTTCCCGATAGGGATAATGGCTTCTGACCAATCCATCTTTATTTCCCCACCCATGTCTCTGCAGAAAGTTCTACTCAAGAGCATACTGTAACTTGCAGGTATGTCTGCTACTAAAATAGTTAGTTTGAGTTTCTTATCAGGATAGGCTACTAAAATAGCTTGAGCATCTTTAACTTGACCAATTAAGGGTACTTTTTTTCCATCCATAGAATAGCACCTCCCAAAGGTTTTGGTCATGGTTAAACCTAAAGCCTTGGCTACAGATGAGGGCATAACCTTATCAGAGGCACATAAATCTATAATGAAATTACTCAATTTAAGGCCATTTAGGAGCAGGATAATATAAAAGGGGTCAGGCTTCCTAGTTTCATCATATTCACATTTTACTTCAGGATTAGGAATGACAACAGTGTCACTCTGATTCATGACAAATGATGAAATAAATGTAGGAATATCGACTGGATGATCATTTGGGTCAACAGTGCATTGGTTAGATTATGACGAGTCCAAAAGGTCACCTTTCACATATTTGACCAATTTGTCTAGTTCTTTGGGGTTTAACCTCAGATATTTTGCGGGGGAGATTTGGATAGCAGAAGACTTGCAAAATTCTACAATATCAAAAGAACACAAGCCAGAATCTTTTTGTACAACCTTAACATCAGGAGTCAAAGGACTAGAAGAAGAAGCATTACTTACGGGATCCTGAATCTTATGGACAGGATTAGCTGGAGTTGAAGTGTTCTTTGAAAACTTTTGATTTCGAGTAAGCATAGCACAAGCAGGATCCCCAAGAGTGACCAGAATATCTCCTCTTTCTGAGTCAGATTCGTATTCTAAAAAGTATGAACCAGAGTCACCAAGTCTATCTTGAGGGATCTCTTCCACAGTACATTCTCCTAACACATCTTTAGTGGCCTCCATTTGTACATGTCTTTGCATATCAGGGAAAGAACTGCCATCATGATCTGTTGTTAGATGAAAGGAACACATGAAAGCTTCTTTTGGTGAAGCTTCTATGGAAAATATTGGTTGATTTGAAGGAAATAGAGGAGTTTTATTATGCCATTAATTAGGCTGCTTTCGGCTGATATCTTGATAAGAAGAAGGGAATGAAGATCCTTGCTTTGGTAATTGTCTTTTCAAGGCAATTACGTCATTCAATAGCCTTTAAACGACTGGATCTATAGGAGATAAAGTAGAAGGTTGAGAATGAGAAATCTGAGCATCTTTTCTCCATTTCCTAGCTGTAATAAGATCATCTTCTAACTCAATAGCCTGGTCTTGGGCAACATCTAAATTAGCTGGTCTACTCGTTCTTAAGTGAAATCCTATGTCCGGGGGCATAGAATTTACAAAGAAACACTGCTGGTTTTCAGGGGTCGGTCTTTTGGAAATAGGGATTCTATTAATAACTTTATTGTATCTTGCCACATAGTCTCTCATGGGCTCATGAATCTCTTTCTTCATTTGTGTTAATTGTTCTAGTAGAGAATGTTCATCATCAACCCCTTTAAAATGTCCTTCGAATGCAGTCTTCATGGTTTGCCAATTTGTGATTGATCCAGCTGGAAAATGGCCAAACCATTCCGTAGCTCCTTTTGAGAGAGATTGAGTGAAGAGTCTTACTGCTACATCTTCATTTTGTACTACCAGAATGGCAGTAGCCACATTGAATCCATTCAAGTGCTCATCTACCGAAACTTTTCCATTTCCAAAAAATTTAGGTAAGACTTCTTTAATACCTTTAGGGAGAGGATGATGAGCTCCCAAATTCAAAGGACCAACGACTGCACCCCATGGATGAGCCATAACTGCACTTGGAAAGATTGTAACTAGAGGTGGTACTTGAATACCATACAAAGTTAAAGCTTGCCAGACACTAGAGGACGAAGAAGAATTGGGGGCAACTTTAGGAGGAGAAGAAGGTATACTTTTTTCTTTGGGTCTTAAGATGGAAGAGGAGGAAAAATGAAGATTTTGCAAGCTTTCAAAGAAAGTATCAAAAATACCCTCCTTCCTCTGAGACCTAGTGTAAGTTTGAGAATCCAGAATTATTCTATCTTATTACCTCTGAGCGATTCTGTCAACAACTTGTGCCTCTTGGGCAATCAGGAGTCCTCTCAACCACTCTCCTATATCTTCCTCTTCTTCTAAAACTAGGAGAACTTGTTGATATTGGTGATAGCAGGTCTTTAAACTCCAAGTGACAGTATTCAAATCAAAAATGATATCCTCTTGAGTGCTTTGAAAACTAAGGTCTGGTTGAATAACAGGAGATTGCTCCTCCAAATTAGGTATTATCACAGCTGGTAGGACCATAACTTGTTCATAAAATAGAGAATTAAAACACAGGTCTACACTGTAAGCACTCCCCAGTAGATTCACCAAAATTTTTTTAGTGAACTAATTTGTCTTTCTATAAATAACCTTTTATGTTTACTCTATCACCCTTAAAAGACAAACTATTTCTAACAGTTGGGTAAGTGTCTTTCATGATCACTTCCCTCTAAATTTTATAATAGGTACAACTCCCTAATATGATATTCAATGAAATGAGATAATGATTTAATTGGTTAGCTTTTGACCAGAAAGCTTATAAAGGCAACAATATCATTTTTTGATGACATGCTTATAAACAACTATAAAGTAAATATAACCCGATAATGAATAGGAAGGAAACACAGTCACTTCCGCAGTAGCATTTAATGAAAAACATAAACAACTTTTAACTGCAGATAATAGATAACAGATAACATTCAAGATTTAGATATCATGCAACAGCTGACAAAGATATAAAATAGGCCAAACAATATGCCGACATAGGGCACCTTGTTCTAGGTCATAAACAACACAGATTCAATAACCTTCCTATCATATCATTCAAAAATTAGTACATAGATAATTGTTTGAAATCAATTATGTTCACAACATTCACAATCTAAACTATAATTATCAAAACTATCTATATCCAAAGTTTTTCTGAACCCTTTAAAATTTTTAGCAGCCAGAATAAATAGCAACAGAGCACCGAGAGGCCTCCTGAAAAACACGGCCTCTCGGGAAAATAGTTAAGTAACTAATCCATCAGAAAGAGGACACATGTCCTTAAAGTTTAGCATAATAACATAGTAAAAAGGGAAACTAGATGACCGAATCAGGCTCCTTATCTAAGCCACGATCCTCACTTGTTGCTGGACTTCCCTCTTCATCGGTAACTGATTGAGTCAGCTTCCATTCTTTGTATGCTTGAACTAATTCCTTTGCAAGTGACAGATGCAAGATTTTAGAGTTCACTATTTGGGCTATGGAGGCATCTTTGTTCCAGCTCAGCTTCTTCACCTTGTTAGTAACATTGGATAACTGATCAACACACAAATAAAGCATGGATTCAATCCTTGCTATCTAGGTCAAATCAGAGGCCTTGGATGAATCTTTTCTGTGATAGTTTTAATGGCTGAGTCAAAAGCATCCAAAGCACCTTTCAGTTCTTGTTCACCAAAGAAAGAGGGGTAGGTATAAGTGAAATTAATCACTTTCAACTCTGTTAGGGCAGCCTTTTGGATTTTCTTAGCTTCAGCTTCATATTATTTATTCTTTGTAATGGCACTTCTTATCAGAGCAATATGCCAGCTAATTTTTTTTCTTCGTATGAAGAAATAAGACTCCTCGGCACCTTTAAGCGGCTTTTTTGCACAAAATTTATTAAAGTCGTGCCTTTCAATTTCCATAAATTTGGTCATTGCTGACACCCACTTTTCTTCATCTGTGCCCCATACTTGATGTTGAGCCTGCAGCTCCCCTATCATTGTCTGTGTTATGAAGAATTGAATGTGAATCTTTAATACACTGCCTGCCATTATTTAGCACTTGAGCCATCCATTCATCAACTAAATAAACTAAAGTTTGTCCCCTTTGCACTTGATTCAGCAGAGTCTTATTTTCTTCAGAATCGGGATCAAACACTTGAGAATATTGAGACAATGGGGTAGCATCAAAGTTGTATAATGCATTAATAAACTGAGAAAGTGAAACAATGGTTTGTTTCAACTCTTTCTTCTCTTTGCTATCTTGCACCGATGTAATCAGCATTTGTTGGGCTGTTTCTTTGAATAGGTGGTTTTCCCCGGCTCTGTCCATTGTTCCCAACTCAATTTTGGTAACTTCAAAATCCTCAACCACCATGTCTTGCTTCTCTTCCTTAGGCTTATAAGTAGCGACCTCAGCTATCCACTTTCCAGTCTTAGCATCAGCAAACATGCATGCTATACTTTTCACCTTCTTGGCTTTGGGAGTTTTCTGAGCATATTTACTCACAATATCTTGCACTGGTATTGACACAGGAATCAGACTCTGTTTCTTATTAACTGAAGAAGTTAAACATTTGGACGTGTCACTGGTTGTTTTTGGTTGGGGACCAACTTTAACAGAAGTATCCATTAAATCCAGGGTTACATCTTCAAGATCAAAAAGATCTTTCCCAATTTGATCATCATCCCCAATTTGATAATTCAAGTCTTCAAACTTGTCATCTACCAGATTAACTGTCTCCATCTTCTCTTGAGTCATCTTCACCTTCTTTTGTGATTGAGAGTGCAACCTAGTGATACGTTGAGGAGAGACCACAGATGAAAGTTCCACAATAGACTTCTTTTTAGATTCTTTCTTCTGCTACTTACCAGATGAACCTACATTACCAGATGTTTTAGGCATATTAGAAACAATGGGGGGAGAAAATAAAATTGAAGATTTATTTCCAGTCATTTTAGGACTAGACTGCTCTTTTTTCGCTTTTATCCATTTTTTCAGTTAATTTGAGAACATGTTGTGTTCTATTTTTAATGTCATCTTCTTCCTCCTTTGACCAATCAACATCTACCTCTTCAGTATCCAAAAGTCTTTTAAAATTAGGCTCAATCAAATCAGAACCATCATCTGTTACACCTTCTATGCTGAACTGTATTCTCATGGATAGAATTTGGGAGATTCAGAGTCTACTATGGCTTCTGGTCATGACTTGAGATTCGTTTACACAATCCTCCCAGAAATCCTCTAAATGGGGAACTGGAAACATGTGAGACCTTAAACCCATGCTGCCGCTAGCAAAAGTTTTGTTATCAAAGCCTATTCTATCTGTGTAGTACTTAAAATCAAAATGACATAGGTCACTTCCGATACTTATTGAATCTTCAATGGTTAGACAAGAAAGTTTTCCTAGCTGTAATAGGAATATTTTTTCACCTTGATCTCCAGGAAGGGAACATTTTAGCACAACAGCGAGCTGTATACAGATTTCAGCAAAGATGAAATAGTCAAATGCATATCTAGGTAATTTGGTAGGGGATCCTCAAAACCACCAATTCTTAAATAAGAGAACCTAGGTAATTGGATGTAATAACTCCCAAACCTAATCACAAAGTGTTGAGCTTCTGAGCTCATCCTCTTGGCCAAATCTCTAGACATTTCAAAGCAAAGTTTACCCATAAAGGTATCATGAATTCTCCTGTAATTCTAAATCACACTATCTTTGCGAAGCATAGAGAAATATTCAAACACACACATGCCATCAATCCAAGGCTCGTGAACCATGCCATCCCATATCCTACTACATGCTAGGCAATACATCAGATAAGAGGACATATGAAATCTATAGCCAGTATGCTTGGAACTATTCAACTGTTCTCTCATAGATTCTGTAATTAATTCAGCCCAATCCAGTTTATGCTTGCCCTCTAAAATAATTTCTACATAGCAGAATAACCGGTCTGAAAACAAAGAAGCCTCAGGTGACCCTCTAATTCTATGTAGCATTACCATGATATCACTAATGTGTGGATGCATGTGATTTCTATTTAACTTCTTGGGCAAACGGGAACCTCCTCTCTGGGAATTTAACAACCAATACTTAGCTATGGAAGTACGATTCGCATTAGCATTAGGCTTGAACATAACTAGGGATTGGGCAGGAGAAAAAGATGAAAAAGTCTGTTCTTGGATTTGGAAAGCCAAAGCAACAATTCCTCTATTCACATCCATTAACACTTCACCATTTCTATTAAGAATTAACTCAGTTTGCTAGTCATAATGTTTAATACATTCATGGAAAAGCTTGAGGCAAACCACTACAGGAGGGAAGCACATGGCTATACATAACCCACTACTCAAAATTTCCATAGAAGGGACATTTTCTTCAACACATGCAGTAAGCCTATCAGCTATACCTTCAACATCATACCCATCTAAATCTATGTCTGTTACAATAGAATTATCGCACACCAAACTAGACACGTTCCCAAAGAAATGAAATGCAGACTTCATGCTTGCAGGGATAGACTGTGAATTGCTATAGAAACTCTCATAAAATTCACCAGCTTTTAAACTTAAACACTAGAAGAATGACAGCCTGACTTAACTTGATCTCTGAGGAAAATTCTGCAACTAGAGAAACAAAAACCCTTACCTCCGCTCTTTGTGTAGCAACAACAATTCAAAAATAATGAATACCAAGAAGAGCTTTAAAAGAAACACCTCGAATGAGTAATTAATTACCAATAATTAAGACAATAATGTCTCAAAGAGAGAAGTGACTGTTCCCACATGCAATCATTTACTGCCACTTTTTGCAAACTTTTATGTCGCACAAATTCCTCATTAATTTGATAGCTCAAACATGACTTAACCGCCGCCAAAAAAATTCTTCATTAAAGCTTTACCTAAGTGGGGTCCACATCTGATAAGATGGTGGCTGTCCTTGGTTTAAACCACATGTCACTTTTTTAAGATCCTTGAAAACCCTTGAACACTCTTGAACACTCTTGAACTGAGTTCAAGGATGTGCGTATGTGTTCACCATTGTTCAAGCCTGTTCCTTAATATCCTTCCAACACTTTGGTACAAAGAGCCAAAATACTCAACCAATAACCTTCCACCCTTGATCCATCAAAGTTTTGTAACTTGTGATCATGAAACACCACCTTTAGTGCAAACACTAATCACCTGCTTCCACTTCATAAAAATATGAACGAGCTTGAACACCCTTGAACACTCTTGAACTGAGTTCAAGGATGTTTGTAGTTGTTCAAACCTGTTCAAAAGACACATTAACAAAAGATTTTTCTCTTTTTAAGAAGCAACGGTGAAACATGATGGGGGGTCTTTTCGCTAGGGTTTTAAACATGAGGGCTTAGGCAGCTTGAGATCCACAAAAATAACAAGGCAACTCTGAAAAAGGAACATTAAGGGCAAAGATCAAGATTTGGACTAACAGATTGTCAATAAGCTCAACGGTGTAAGTAGTAACTTGATCTTGCTTAGGAGAAGACTTAAGACATGGTGGAATGAATGGGGAAGGAAGTAAGGGATCAAAAGAACCACAAGACGAATAAGATACATCATAAAGAGGATTGGATGACATGGATATTTCTTGATCTTGATCTTTCTTTATGTTTTTTTTTTTTATCATTTTTAGAGTCCTCTTGACATGGAGCCACTTCTAAGGGCAAGAAATCATGTTGGAATTGTATGGGAGACTTGGGAAGAGATGAGGAAGGATTAGCTAAAGTAGGCATTATAGCATATGAAGGCTTAGGCTCTTTAGGTTTAACATTATTGAAAGTATTTTCAGCCAAGTGAAGGTTAGCTTGAGTTTCTTTAAGAGGTAGCCCTTGAGGATAACTATAGGGAATGACATGAAAAGCATTAGGACTTTTGTTAGATGAAGGATTTTTGGAAGGTTTGGAAACTTTAGGAGATGTATGTGTATTGGAAGAAGTAGAGGATGGAAGGGAATCATCACAAAATAATGGTTCATCATTAAAATGATCTTTCTTGAGAGTGCAATCTTTATTTTCAGCATGAGAACTCTTAGAGGAGGAATTCTTATAGTATTGACATTTATAATCAGCGTGGTAAAATTTCTCTTTCTCAATAGAAGCATCAAAGAGGTACTGTTCATGAAACTAATCAAAGTCTCTTTCAAAATCAGAATCATATGGATCACCATCATGATCTATCCAATAGGATGACCCTTTAGTAAGAACAAGCACACAACAAGGACTCTTAGGAATAGAAGTGTCATAATCATGTCTATGTATTTCATCATAATATCCATCATCAGAATAGGCAACAAAGTCATCAGAGTCATAATAAATGGGATCCTTAGAGTCAACAAAGATGGGCATGTCATTCGTCACAGAAGAGGTATCACAAGGATTATCACGCTGCTCATTATGGTATGCATTTTGAAGATAAGTATGACCCTTGGGAGAAGTAGAAGAAGAATGAGATCGTGAAGA
>MU228555.1:995198-1017020 GCA_018584345.1 Thuja plicata | reverse complement strand
GATGAGAAGTCTTAGAAGATGAAATATGTTTGGAAGAAATATGTTTTGAAGTGGAAGAAGAATATTTGGATGATGAAGAATGATGAGATGACTTAGAAGATGAAATGTGTTTGGAAGAAGAAGATCATTGTGAAAAGATCATGCTTATGATTCTAGAAAAGGTGTCTAATTCATTTGCTCGTTTATATATCATTTTTTCCAATTTATCATCCAGGAATTTGTTGGAAAAACAACACTCTTCAAGTTGAGCAATAAGTTCAAGATCATTTATCCTTAAGAGAGGTTTCATAACAAGATATTCAAGTTTCATGGTTTTAGAAGAAGAGGAATCAAGAAGAGATGAATAGAAGAAGATGAAAATAGAAGAAGATAGACTAGATAATAAGAGGAAAAGAATTAAGAAGACATGAATATCTTAGGAAGAAGAGGAATAAGCGTGAAAGGAGAAGAGAAAGAATGGAAATGGAAGACTAGGAAGACATGGGAGATATGGAAGAAAGAAGACCAAGAGTCATTTTGTGCAACTTGATACCATTTAAGTTCATTTGGATGTTGAGCAACATGTCATAGAACTTTTTGGGGAGATCTATTAAAGTTTTCATCACTCGGGAACTCAAATTTGTTCGTTTTAATTGACCAAATAGATGCATTAACAGATTTTTATCATAAATCAGGCATGCAATGTAGCAATCAGGGAGTTCAAACAATCAATGTCTTCAAAAAATGAGTAAGGGACAAAGCAACTTTGCACATGAACATAGATAGTGTCATAGTAATTCTACTCCATAAGAATGCTACTTGTGTATGTTCTCAAAATGTTTTCAAATCACGCACATAGTCCTAGACAATAAAAATTTGGTTGCACTATGGTTCTTAGTAATGGATTGACTCTGTAACTTTTGTAATTTCAAGTGGGTGAAATCCAATCCCAGCGCAACGAGGTTTTGACATAGTCCGAGAATTTAATCAATCAAGAGCTGTTGAGAAGATTTGACAACCCACAAGAAACTACACCCGTGGAGATTTCTTCCACAAGGACATTTATATAGTGGTTGTTGCTACCATGGTGAAAATGGATATTACCGCTTGAGGTTCCATCCATGTGGTTGACCCAATAAAGGGAATGTACACTATAGTTAACCCTCTCTAACAAGGAAGACTCACAATATGGACCACGTGGGGACTTAGTTTGGATTCAAGGGTTCCAAGTTTCTGATTCTCCCAAAAGGGAAAAGAGCATAATCCTCTAGCCTCTTCACCTCACCAAAACATAGAAAAAATGATTCATTGACCCACTAATTTGAAATCACCTCATTCAAGGCTCACAAAACAACAAATGACACCAATCCCCCAAAGAGAGAAAGTATTGCCAAAATTTGAAACCCAAACCAAGTTGACCAATGAGGTAAAAACAAAATCCTTCCCTACCTATAAGGGGATCTATCATCAAGAAGAGATTCACATATAAAACAAGCAAATGAATCCCACTCTCTCAAGATCGCCACAAATAGTGTTCATAGGGCCTAATTACTATGTGAAACATATATGCAAGAAAGCAAATCTAGGTCCATTTTAGAGCACCAATTGTAAATGTGATCTATGAAAGCAAGAAACACTAAAGCTAGACACATGAGTTGTTCATTTTATTTCCAAAATCCAAACATTATAGAGATCAACAAAATACCTCAAATCCAATGCAACGCGAATCATTTTATTGTTTATCCAAGCAAGTCCAAGCAATCCTCACGAACTCTCCAACAAGCAAGACAAGCAAACAATCAAACAAGATATGCAATGTATATTCAACTTATATCAAACCCTAGGGCTAGATCTGAAAATTAATTATTAGGAGCAATAATAACCAACAAATAATCCAAATGACAACTCACATCATGCATTGAACCATGTGAAAAATAAGTGCAAGCTAATCATTAAATACCCCTTTTTTAATTTTGATTTTTGACCTAGTCAACAAGATCTAATTTGTTTGCTATGAATTTGGATCCCAAACCCTAAATACAAAAAAGAGACCATTGTTAAAAAATAGAGAGCTTTCCAAAAATGTTAGAATTTTAAAAAGATCTTTTCATTTGTCCTAGGGAGCCATTTTCCCAGAATAGACCAGTTTTCATAAATTGACCAAATGAACTATGATATTGCATTTAAATTTAAAACTCAAAGAATGGACCCCCTGTAGAATTTAAAGACCTTTCCAAAAATGTAAAAAATTCTAAAAAATTCATTGATTTGTGCTAAAAATTAAGGTTGTATGAAAAATAAAGAAAAAATTATAAAAAATTCAAAATACCTCAGCAAATTCTAAATTTTTTACTGGAGCTTCTCTGATATGTCACCAATCTGCAAAACAAATTTCAAACCGAAACACCAAGACATTTGGGAGATATGATCAAATCTTTGAAAATCTAGGGTTTTAATCTCCAAGAAAATTTGCACAACGGTTAGGCTTGAAAAAATTCAATAAAATAACCATGTAAAGATTAGAAAATATGAGATATGAATAAAATGGAGAAAAATCAGGAGCATCATGCCCCACGGTGGGTGCCAAAAATGTGTGCTAAAATGTTGACACACTTCTATGAATCATTCCATCCAAGGTTGCTCAAGAATGAGGCCTCAAATATCGATGCATAGCTCTCTAGTCATGGAGTGCAAAGGTGTGAAATGAAGGCCCTCAGATTGACCTAGTTAGTGCCTATGCGAGTACACCATGAAATGAGAGATTCAATGCATGAAAATGAGATCTACTCTATATGATAACAATGCATGAAAAAAAATTAATCTAAATGATAACAATGCATAACTAAATCTATGAAAGGAAATACAAATGGAAGATTAATCTATGAAAATAAACATGAATCTAATCTACATGAGGAGCCATGAATGCAAGAAGAATGAGACAAGAAGAGAGAAGTTGCAATATCCAAGCTCAAGTGCTCAAATTCTCCTTCAATATTTCTCTCCAAACCTGCAACATAACTATACTATGAAAAAGATGATATATGAATGATTGATGATTATCAAATGAGAGAGATTTCCTTATATAAGAAAGTGAACGGTTGAGATTAAGAGGAAAAAATCAAAGGCTATGATTAAGAGGCAAAAATCCCACCACTTAGGAAGATGTGAAGAAAAAGGGATTTTTATTTAATTTATTTCCTTTTTTATCAAATAAAGTGCTTTAAGTGAGGATTTTTATTTATTTAATTAAAAGAGGGGTTTTCTTTATAATTAAATAAATTAGAAGAATTTTATTTAATTAAATGGGGGAAAATGAATTTAATTAAATAAGAGGAATTTAATTAAAAGGGAGATTAAGTCTTTTAATTAAATAAGAGGAATTTCATTTAATTAAAAGGGAGATTAAATCTTTTAATTAAATAAAAATGATCAAACCTTAGGAAATATTGAAATAATTGAATAATTTTAAATTAATTACAATTTGATCAAGGAAATTGATTTGAATTGAAAATATTGCAAAGCATTGATAAATGATAAATGGGGCCCATAGTCTAGGCGACCATTTTAGGGTGCATACACCTAGAACTCACAAAAGTCAAAGGAATTTGGTTTCTCGCCAAGGATAAACTCACAGTATAGCTTCCTCAAAAAATATAAAGGCACCTCATTATTATTACAAGGTGGTTGGTCAAATACCATGTACCACCTATCCCAAAAAGCTTATTTAATCCCTCTATGAGCACACCAATGTATAGGAAACCATTTTGTATTAACTTCTAGGGAATTGTTAGTATTAGGATCGGTAAAAAGGGCACATATGTCATGTTTTTCTATGCCTTTTCTTTTCACATCCTCATATGATAAACCATCAACATAATATGTACGACACCTATCCCTCCATGAACCTCATTTTGTCACCTCTTGAGACACCTCATTTGCACTATTGGACATTTTTTCTAATGTAGTGGCAAGGGTAGAGTGATGCTGAAGATCGAAAGCCTTAAACCTATTGACTAATTTATTAATTTGTTGACTATTCTGGTTAAGGCGTTTCATGAGGTCCTCTTGTGTTGCATTTACATGATCTAATGGCACATGTGGAGGGTCTATGAGTGGTGGTGGTTGTGGACGAGGAGAATTTTGAGGAGGGTTTACAAGTGGTGATGGTGATGGACAAGGAAATTTTTGAGGAGGGTTTACGGTTGGCGATGGTGGTGGACGAGGAGGGTTTACAGGGGGTGGTCTTTCATTTCTTTTTACTCTTCTTGGATTACTTGATGAATCTGATATAAAATTAATAAAAAAGAAAAAAATAATATCATAACCTAATTTGGTAAAAAATGCAAAAAATACACAATAAAACAAAAATAATAATAATACATAACTTTCTTACAGGGTGCCATTGCTTCAAATGTGCAAATTGTTGAAGAACCTTGTTTTTCCTCATAACTCGATTAGGTTCTTTGGTGTTTTTTCTCTCCTCTAGTCTGCTGCTCTGCAGTTTAGGCATTTGAAATGGCCTAAGCCATGGGCTTTGCAAAATAGTATATGTTTCTAATAACCTGATCGAGTTATTAGAAACATCTAAGAACTCGACCGGGTTATTAGAAAATAAAATATGTCTAATAACCTGATCGGGTTACTAGAAACATCTCAGGACCCGATCGGGTTCTGAGAAAGGTAAAGTTTTTTAATATTATTGTCTAGGCTTAGTTACCAAGCCTAGTACAATTTTGAAATTTCAATAACCCAATCAGGTTATATGAAATTTGAATTTTTTTAAACCATGTGCCTACTTTTTTGGTCCACAACTTGGTGCACACACCCATTAAGGAGGGCTAAACATGTCTCAACGTGGGTGCTTCTTTTTAAAGATGATACAGTTAGTTTTATGTTTTTTTATCAAAATTTATTAAAATCTTTAATACTTAAACATATGATGATACAATTATGATGAAACTTGATATATATAATACAATGGTGCATATTATTTTTATACATTTATGCATTGTGGTGATTAATTCAAGTTATATGATGTTTTGGGTCATATCTTGTTAATTAATTACATGTGTGTAATAAATATTTAATGACATTTATGATCACTACTTCTAAGATTTTCTATAAAATCTAGGATTGACTTAAGAGTAGTGGTTCAAACGTTCTAAGATCTTTTCCTAGAGTATCTAGTATTTAATATAGATATTCATTATTACAATTTCTAGTATTGTTAATGTAAATGGATGGTTATATTTAGTTGAGTTGAAGTTATAAATTGATTCAAGGCTATAAATCTTTAAGCAAGGGCCACTTGAGGTAAAATAATCCTTGGGTTAGAGTAATTTAATTAGTAGTTTCATTTATCACATTTTTGCATATAGGTAATGTGTTTAATTGATTATCAGATTTTACTCAATTTATAGTGATTAGCTAAATAACTTAATGATAGATTTAGTCAAGTTTCATTGTAACAAGTATTTTATCAATAGCTAATTTATTGTTAGTTCACTAGCTTATTCACTTGCAACCATGCTTGTGTAGTAATACCCACAACTATTGTTGTGTGACTAGAACTAGTATTAGATTTTATTTATTGTTGTTGTTTCCTTTATGAATTGTTACTATTTTATGCATTAAAGTAGAATCTAGAAACACTCTTATGCACATATAGTGTCAGTACCATCCAAGTGTATACATTTTAGGTTGATAATTAAATGAGATTATCTTAGTATGTGATTTCATTTAATTGGGATTATTTTCCAAATTAGGAGCGTGCATAGACTTGTCTGTACCAACTAGTTATCTATAATGGAGACTAGTCACTCATTATTATTTGAGTTTTTTTTCTATTGGATTTCTTTCTTGATTCTATCTTCCAAAGATGATCTAAGTAGTTTGGGACTATGCGGTTGTGTGTAGTGATAGGGGAGAAGTTTTGGGAGAAATTGAATCATGTTTCAATATTATTTGATGCTTTACACATTTTTTTTCTTCCACAAGGCATTGGGGATAATGTTTTTAGCTGATAGATTGTGTGCTACACATTTAATATGACTAGGCCATCCTAATTGATGTAATTATTTGTTGTAAAGGATATATATGATCAAATTAATTTTTAGATGATATATTTTGGATAAATATGTGTATATAAAATTAGTTTTAAGGTTTGAAAGTTCCTATGATTAGTGAAAAAGTTAGTTTTTGATGTTTAAACAAGAGAACTATAATCAACATTTTAGAGGATGCATTTTTTTTTTATCATAGTTCAACAAAAATATTTGATTATAATAAAATAATATTCTATCTTTCCTTTAAGAACTGATTTTAGTTTGCAGTTCCCTTGTAACTTTCCCTAAGGTCACATGTCTTATCCTACAAGTCAAATCAAGAGAAATGAGCTTCATTGGCCCCTAACCTAAAACCATTTTCACCATTTTTATATATAGTGAGGTTGATCTCATTGTGTTTTCCCCCCTTTGAGTTTTCCAAACAAAAATCTTGGTGTTCTTGTGTGTTGTATTATTTATTCTTTCTATTTAATTATAAAAATACATTGAATGGAATGAATAAGTAATAATTGGTCAAGTTTTTATATATGTTTATTCACCCCCTATCTTAGCATCTATAAATTTTTGACAAGTTTTTCATGTGTAATAGAGAAATACAAAAGTGGAGAAGCTGTAAAAGGAAACAAGAATAATTAAGAACATCACGTGCAAGCATGTAAGAGGATCATGTAAGAGGAGAATATTCTCATGGAAGAGGATCATATGGATGAGGTAGAGGAACATGTTTCTAATGTGGGGAATAAGATATTGAAATGTTTGCAATTCCAGTAAGATGGAGGATGAGGAAAATAGGTAAGAGTATATTTAGAAAAAAGATAAATTTGGGAAGCAGGTCACTACTAAGCATGGAGAAGATACTAAAGATGGAGAATCATTAATTCTATGAAGAGTGTTGTTTAGTATTGTTAAGGCCTGAAATATCACCATAACTCAGGCATTAGGGCGTACTAATATCTCATGGTAACAATGGAAATCTTCCTGAGTTGTGGGTGGACTTTGATTAAGAAGGAATCTCTAGATTCTAGGTCGGTTCCTATTGGATTTGGAATATCACCTGTGACTACTTCTTTGATTGGGGAAAAGGGAAAAGATAACTAATAAATGAATAAAGAACTAAAAGGTGATACACTAAAACTGAATTCAGACTTATCATGACTTCAAATCAGCATCCATAAGACACACAGTACTAAGATTTGTAGTAATAATCACTACTTAATGTATAGCTTGACCTAAAAACCACTATTAGGGTTTGTACCATAAACAGTAATAATCTTCCTACAAACATACAAATTGTGCAAAAGGTTCTACTTGACAACCTAGAATAGGAATTGGATTAATTCACTAATCTATGCTGTAAAACACATTACACTTAAATACATAAATGTTGAAAGGATTGATGACAAAAATCAAAAAAATATGTGACTAATGGGAACTTGCTTTATTTTCTTCAAATTCTGCAAAAGGTTACATGCAAAGATACAAAACATGCCAAGGAATAAGTTACATTCACTTGAACACAATCTTGCATCAAAACTAAACCTATGACTACAAAATGTATGCATAAAGGCACAAAGGAACAAGTATGTTCACTAAAAAACCTCTTCCCTAATTTTTGAACCCCTAAAACTGAGAAGGAAGTTCAGATATATACCCCTTCAAGAATAACTTTGAAAATCCAATGCCCTCAGAAAAGCCCTCCAAATCAGCTATAAACCCTAATCATAAGGCATAATTCATGCCGTTATACATGCCCTTAATGTTGGTTTTTTAAAATATACATATTTTAAATAAACATAACCAAAATATACACAAAACCTATAATAACAATCCCTAACTCAATACATCTAACCCCAACCACATACCATATAACCCAAACAAGGACTAAAGATGATACCATAACCCTAGGTCAACATGACCAAAGCTATGCAAATAACCACTCACCAAAAATATCAACATCTCCATCAACAAGGTGGTTGTCTTGATGTTGTCATGGCATTCGAAAGTGGTCGTGCACTGTATCTTGTAAGGAATTTACTCCTCTGATAGCGGATTCCAAAGTTTTATCAAAACTTGGCATTTTTCTGGGTCTTAGAACTGCATTTTCATTTGGGGAAAACATGAGGGTTTTGAAACCCTAGATTATGGCATCACTTTCTATGAACATGGCATTGAATTTTGTTCTTTTTTTCTTCTTTGTGCCCAGGTTGTCAATTTGGAAGTCAACACTATGATGTGGGAGTTATATTGAAGTCTTTGAAGCTTCACTCTGTCATTCTATGGGATGGAAATACAGCTATCTCTGTGGTTTTACTCCATTCTTAGCTATGACTATGAGTTACCATGGAACTCAGGCTCCAACTGGAAGTGGGTAATGTAATGAAGAGCTCAAGATCTCTACATGCGTTTGGCACTGGAGTGCATGTTTGTACTTGGCTCTCTAGCTGGAGTCTACTGTTGAAAATAGAGAGCTCAGGCTCTTGAACACCGTGACTTTTAATGATCTTGGTTTTTTGACATAATGGGTGGCACTGTTTATGCATGTCTTCATGGAGCTCAGGCTCCACACCATCACCTCTCTATGTGTGAACTTAGAGATAAGTAACTCTCTGTCCTCAACTTTGATTTTTTCAATCTTCTATTGAACATGTCTTTGCATTACATAGCTTTATTTGAAAATCATCAATGGTGGGTTCTAGCTTTAATGTTTCTCCATGATTCTTGCAATGGTTTTTTATCTCCCCATACTCTTCTATTATTTATTTTCTCAACTCAAGCCTATGTTTGAACACCATTGTTAGATAAGTGATTGTTGCTGGTTGAATATCTTTCGCTTGTACTATGTATTTGGGAGTAATTATATATGTCTGCTCCTTCACTAGATATTTGCATTTCTGTTTAGTTGGGATCTTTTCATGTCTCTATCTACTGTCGACAGTGACCATGCTTGTGATTTTTCTATTCTCTATTGAGACAGTGACTTGAACTGTGATGGACATTTCCTTGTTTGAATTTATCCATTGTTTGATTTCCATATTGTAATAATGACAATGATAAGTGTGTTGTACTAATTTTATGGTAGATGGAACTCTAGTAAGAATTTTCATTCATGGGGTTTGAGCACAGGCTCGTGACACCCATGAACATTACTATGAATAAAGAGATCGATACTTTAAAACAATACATCTTTTTCTTTGTTGAACAACACTTGTTGTCGAACATGCATCCTACATTTGATAACACTGTTATTTATCTGATATCTATACATGCATTTCCCACTTTGATAACTTTGTTTATTTATTTTCCTTCTTGAACATGCACTGCATTTGAAAATTCATCCAATAGTAACACTCTTATTTCTTGGTAGCAACCTCAAATATGTACTACATTCATCCAATAATAACACTATTATTACTTGGTAGCAACTAATAACAGTATCGCTGATCCTTTTGTCCTTTAAGAACACACCGTTTGCTTATCTTTTGTGTCTTTTGTTGAACATGCATATCTTTATTGAAGTTTTAGATCATTAAGATGAACTCTTTAGATGATATTAATAGTGTTTGAATTCTGTATATGCATTTTCCAGTCTGATAACACTGCAATTTAGTTCTTTTGTGTATGCATGTTACTTTATAACAACATTATTGTTATTCCTCTTCTCCACAATATGCACTATTATTTGATTTTTTGTATATGCACATTACTTTGATGACATTGATGTACATCCATGCTTTGCATAACTGAAATGTTGCTAAACATTGCTATCCATCTTTTATGTGCATAATTCATTTGTTAACAATAAATGATACTTCCATGCATAATTAAATAACAATGTTACCGTCTCATTTTATATTCTACAATTCATCTTCCTTCTTTTGAACACCTCTGTTACAAAAACATTCCAAAATAGATGTAACTATTATTCATTTTCTTTGTACATGCACATTCATAACCACATTACTATTGTCTCTCTCTCTGCTTCTCTGTGCAAACACACCACTATTCATAATAGTATTTGAGGCTCTTTGTATTTGATGTCAATAGTGTTTGAATACATGGTTACTGTGCTTAGATGACACTATAAGCATATGCATATTTTAATTATTTGATAACTGATAGCAATATAATTTGATCATCTTTTTACATATCAGTTTTGCAATTTCTTCTTTCTTTGCACATGAATAGACTGTCTTGCACATACATCTTCTGTAGCCTCTTTTCATTTCTTTTGATCATCTCACAACATTTTTTGTTCAATTTTCTCTCATTGAGCTGCAACAACATGTATTCACTCTATATCAACTCTTATGAAATGCATCTCTTCTCCTTCTACATCTTCCAATCCTTGAGCTCATGAACTCCTAGCATTTTTTCCTCCTTTGATAATGCATCTTGTGAGGTTTGAGCATGGGCTTGTGACACTCACTGCACTTTTCTTTGTGATATTCTACTAGTGAACACATAGATCTTATTTCTTTCTGCATATGAATACACTTCTACTTATTCTGTTTACAAACATCACCGAATCCAACATGTTAGGTTAGTGAACATGACCAACTGGTCAATTTTTGTATGTGAGTGCCATGTGTAATGACATTCATACATGAATGTTCGTTGATTTATTGTGTTCACTATCCTAACACTACCTTGTTGTTCTAAAAAAGGTGTCTAAGCTGTAGGAACTCAGTCCCTTCAATTCAGATTTCTAGTTTTACAAACAACTTTTCTATAATGTAGAATGATAACAAAAGATAGTAAAGGTTTCGTGGAGCTATGTCCCTTTGATACTATTATTGTGTTGATTTAGATGCATAATTTTCCATTGTATTGATATTATTGGTAGATGTGCAATTCTAAAAGTTTGATTATTGTATGTTATTTTAGGTTTCCATTGCATTGCTTAGATCCAATTTGGATCTAACACCTTTTCTTTACATGATGCAGGACATGACCTTAAGACCTAGATGTAGGACATGATGGAAATATGATGAAAACATGAAGTTTGGACAAAGAAGACAACCAACTCCCATATCACAGAGTTGACTTCTAAAAGGCAATGCATGGACCCCTACTCATGCTTCTATCATGCTTTCTTTTCTGCAATTTCCTCTAAGTTCCAATATGAAAGATGTAATATGGAAAGCAAATTTGTTTATTACATTCAATTTAAATGCACAATGTAATGATCAATTATGAATTTAAAAATTAAAATATGATCAATACTTAGAGTACAATGTAACTGATAATATGAATGCAATAGCAATGAAATTCATCTTCATTAGTTGAACAGTAATGTTAAAGAGGTGTACCTTCACGCAATTTTTTATTGTTTATTATTATCATACTGCATGTGTAAAATTAGGGTAACAATTTTGGCCACCTCTATTGGATGTCTACCTCCTAGACATGAATTATAGACCTCATTCATTGGGCAATGGAGTCAAAAATAGAACATACAAATGCAACCTTATTGAAATGAAAATGCAACCTAAACTAAGACTCATGCAACCTAACTAAGGACTCATGCAACCTAGACATGACCTTTTGCCTTGAAGGCACTTTATTGAAAATGAAAACCTAAAGACACCTAGTGCTTGAGAATACTTATTGAATGAAACCTAAGTTAGAAAGTAATAACCCTCAAAGAAAATCTTGAGGAAGATCCTATTGAATGAGATAGGAGAGAACTCTCCATCTATGGTGGATAGCTAAAAGGCATTGTTCTCTTTACATTTAGTGATGAAAAATTGGCATGACCAAAAAATGTCAAATTTATCATGCTGCCTTGGTCTACATTTCAACACATCCAATTTAAGAACTAGGTCACCTTCTTTACACTCTCTAGGTGTAGCCTTCTTTTCAAAAGACCTCATAGTATGACTCTTCCTTAGCTCAATGTTCCTTAAGGTTGTTCTTCTTTTCTCTTCTAGCTATAAAAACTCAACAAACCTTAGCTTAAGAGGCTCTTCCTCTTCAAAAAACATCATCTGATCAACTAATTCTAGGGCTAGAAACTCAGTAAAAATTAGTAAACCTTCTTCCTTGTCATAAACCAATACATAGGGTGAGCTTCCAGTGATATGCTTTGGTGTAATTCTGTGCAGCCATAGGGCTGCCTTGAGTTTAAATGTCAATCCCTTTTCTTCTCCTGTAGAGTCCTTTTGATAATCCTTATGAGGTTCTTATTAGTAGACTCAACAAGTTCATTACCCTAAGGGTAATAGTTAGATGGTGTATTCACATAGATCCCATTCTTAACAACCCATTCTATTATTCTAGATCCAACAAAAGCCAATGCATTATCAAAAATAATTGATTGAGGTAATCCAAACCTAGTTATAATGTCTTCAGAAAAGTTGAGAACAACAGATCTTGTTGGTTCCTTCAATGCAATAGCTTTGGTCCATCTTGTAACTTATTTTGTAGTAGTCAAGATCCATTTGTGACCTGCACTAGAATTAGGGTTAATGGGGCCTATGAAGTCCACTCCCCACTTGATAAATGGCTGGTCAAGAATGATAGGCTTTAGTGGCAATGCTGCTAGCCTTTGTTTTCTTGCAAAAAGAGCACAATTTTACACTACCTTGCCCAAAATGGGCATCCTTAAATAAATCAGGCCAATAATAACCTACCCTTAATATCTTCCAAGTTGTAGTCTTAGGACTGAAGTGTCCTCCACATGATCCATCATGAAATTCAGACAAAATTTTTCTTTGATCAACAATATCAATACATTTATGAAAAATTCCAAAAAAGTCTTTTCTACAAAGAATACCATTTATCAAAACATAAGGAACAGATTGCAATCTAAAATACCTCCTTTTGGCTTTATCAAAATCAGTTGGACATTGTCCAGTTTACAGAAATCTACTCATATCAGCCAACCAATTTGCTGGTTGGTCATTAAGTATACGGTTATCTTGAAGTAACAAAATATCCTCATTTCTTTTAGCTTCTTCTCCTTCTGGCATTTGTTCACACAAACCCTTGCCTCTAACCAACTTGGTTACATGAATATGAACATCATATTCCATAACTCTTGTGATCCATCCTTCTCTTTTCTCATTTACATCTTTGTTCAATAGAAACTCTTTAATCCTAGCATGTGCAACCATTAGATGAAATTTATTTCTAGCAATTAGATGTTTAAAGAACTAGTTGCTAGAAATAAAGTTCATCTAATGGTTGCACATGCTAGCAACTAGATGTTTAAAGACATCAAAGAAAAATAGAAATTTGAGGAATTTGAATAAAAACTGTACCTTTGTTCATAGTCATCTATTCCTTTGCTGAAAAAGGCAACCGACTGTTCTAGATTGTCATCATTTTTTTGCACCAACATAGCTTAAACAATATCATAGCTTTCATAAGCATATAAGATAAAATCTTTAGAAAAATCAGGGTTAGCTAATGTAGGAGCTGATGATAGGGCTTGTTTGATCTATTCAAAACTTGACTTTCCCTTCTTAGTCCAGCTAAAAAGCACATTTTTTTTTAGCATTGCAGTTAAGGGCTTGAATAAATTGGCAATTTCTGGAATAAAGCATCTTACAAAGTTAATTCTACCAAAAAATCTTTGTAGGCCCTTTTTGTGTTTTGGAAAATTTAAATCTAGAATTGCATGGATTCTATAAGGATCTATTATTGTACCTTCTTTTGACACTTGATACCCTAAAATTTTACCTTCATGGACTACAAAAGCTATTTTTTAGGATTGAGAGAGACTCCAAACTCTCTGCATCTTTGAGGCACTTGCCTTAAATGGCCTATAGGCTGATCTACAATCTTGCTATAAATAGTAACATCATCCAAGTAAACCAAAACAAATTTGTACATCATATTTTTAAAAGCCACATCCATAGATTTTTGGAATGTGGCTTCTGCATTTGATAAACCAAATGACATTGTTCTGTATGCCATTGTTCCCCATTTAGTGGTGAAATCTTTTTTAAACAAATATTCCTCTTTCACTAATACTTGATTATAACCAGAATAACTATCCAGAAGGGAAAACCTTTCAGAACTAGAGACATACTGCAATATTTGTTCGATGGATGGAAGAGGGTGTATATCTTTCAGAGATGCCCTATTAAGGTCTCTAAAATCCACACACAATCTAATCTCCCCATTTTTCTTCCTTACAGGAACTAGATTTGAAACCCAAGATGTATTTTTGATTGGGAAAATTATTCCACTATCTATCAGTTTATTCAACTCCTTAAGCATTAGGGGCTCTAATTTGGGGTTAATTGGCCTTTGTCTTTGCCTGATTAACCTAGAATTGGGCTTTAATTCAATGGTGTGTTGGGTCAATTGAGGGTCAAACCCTTTTAAATCAACCTAATCCCAAGGAAAGACATCACTAAATTCTTTGAATAAAGCAATAAGAAGTTCCTTATCTTTAGGAGAGTTAACTTTACCAACCTTTAAGAACTTGGCTCTGAACATTTCTAACTCCTCATAATGATCTTCTTTGATGAGCATGTTGGTTTTGTTCTTCTTTAACTGATCATTAGAATTAAAGATGGAATCCAAACTGACTAGTCCTTTTGGAAGCTTATTTGATTTGAGTTGTATGATCTGGTCCTCAAATTGCTGTTTTTATTTGTTGTCTTTAGAAGCTGCAAATACATCTGTTTGTGTCATAAAACTTAAGATTTGTTCATCAGTATTGAAAACTTGCCAATTAACTTGATTATCTGGAACAGATGGCCTAAAAACAATATGAATGTGAGATTGATCAGTATTTACACCTTTAATCTCAGAAATTATAACTTGAGAACCAATAGCAGCTAATCTATCAGCATGCTAGTTTTTATTTCTAGGTACAGAAATCAGGTTGAATGCATCAAAATCATCTAAAATATATGATATTATGGATTTATACAACTTAAGGAGGTCATTTTTAACAACATTCAGACCTCTCACCTAATTGACCACCAACTCACTATCTCCAAATGCCCTCAAACATTGGATATTTCTCTTTCTTGCCCACTCCAAGCCCTATATTAATCCTTCATATTTAGCCACATTGTTAGAACAAGGAAAAGATAATATGAATGCAACATAATATTTGTCACCATTTGGAGACACAAGCATAACCCCTGCACCAACTCCATCCTTGTTTCTAGATCCATCAAAAAATAACTCCCAAAGCTGATTAGGTTGTTGTGAATCAGCATCATGTGATTTTATCAAGTTAGGAATAACAAGGTCTTATTCAGAAATCATATAATTACCAAAAACAACATCATAAATAACACTATCTTGGTTACCAAAGCCATTTATAGATTCCCACTCATCCAATAATATATTAGGTATGCCTTCTATTTGAGTATCAAAAGTTGGATAATCTTTAAGATCATCAACATCTATGATCACACAACTAGCATTAATATGACTTGGAATATATGGCTCTATGTGATCTTTGGTCAACAATTCTGATTTTATGGTCACTTTTGCATCATAACTTGTCCTAAACAACATGTGAGATCAATCAGATGAGAAATATCCTTCTATGTTTGCAGTAAAATCCCTAGATAGACATAGGGAAAAATAAGGAGGCAGATCTATAACATAGATATCTTGTTGAATAAATAAATTTGGACAAGAATGAACGGTCAAACTTGTATTTTTAAAAACACCTAAAGTGTGGACTGATGGACCATCTAACTGAATCACTCCCTTATCAAGATGTTTATACTTAAAAAAAAGAAAATCTACAATCTTCTTGGGCATTACTGTGCTGGTTGCACCACTATCAACCATGCAGTTATGTACTAACTTATTACCAATTATCAAGGACACATAAAAAGGAGGTGGCTTAACATTTGTAACTTTCATTCCATCCTTTACTGCTATTCCTTGCACATATGTAGCCCCTTAATTGACCAAGACAGTCCTTGAAGGCTACTTTAGGGCTTGCTAGGAACTTGCTATTCCTTTAGAAAACTCTTCCTTAAGTAATTTTGCCTACCCTGGAATGGCTAAAGAATCCCACATAGAAATAGAAATATTCATCTTCTTCATATTGTCAAAAATATTAAAGGGAACAACAAACTGTACCTTTTGAGGAGATTTACCAATAATCAGATCTGCGTGCTTCTGATGCTGCTCCTTGATTGTAAGAGAGGAGTGTTCTTTTAGTATAGAAATAGGAGGGATGGGTGGTGATTAAGTTGTATTAGAAATCTTAGTAGTTGATTTCTCTATTTCTAGATCTCTCTTCTTGGCTCTAGTCTTTGCTGATATAGGTGAATCATTACTCACCCCACAAAATTATTCCTCTTGTCAATTGAGAAAAGAAGTGTCTGGAGCACCTAGATCCGATTGTTGTTGAATCTCATCAATGGATGCATCTTGTTGTGAATCAATCACACTTTGAACCATTAGAGCCTGATTAAGCACTCTATTAGTGCACTTTGATTGATTATGGGGATACCCACAAGGATAACACCACTCATATTCAATGGAAAGTTTATTTTGGTTAGGAAAAATATCCCTAACAACATTAAGAGGTGCAGGATTGTAAGATATATAAGGCCTTTAATTCCAATTATGCCTATTGGTATTACTATTTCCTTGGTACTGCTGCTTATTACCTTGGTAAATGAGTTGGTTAGGCTGCTGTGAAGAGGAACTAGCAAACTGATTTTGTGTATGCGCTATTGGATTTCCTTGAGATTTCTGCCTTTTAAGGTTTACCAACTCATTTCCAAAATGTTTGCAATAATCTTTCAATTTTTTGTTGGCTATCTTTTATGCTTTGCATCTCATTAGAAGGGGAAGCATGCATCATTTCTTGGCTTTTGGGAGATGGAAAAAGGTGCAAGAGGTGGGGTAATCAATGAAATATTAGATTGGATGCTAGGAAAAAAAGGCATAGGTGGCCTAGGAGCTATCTTCCCTTTCTAAACAAGACTATTCTCTGCCCTTATTGCAATATAAAAAAGCTTAAGGTAAAGAAGTTCCCCCATAGATTGGATCATAACTGAGATGTCACTATTCAAACTTTTAAGGAAGTACAAGAATGCATATTCAGTAGAGGGTATTACCATGATAGGAATCCTATTCCAAGTCTTTTGAAAGCGGAGATTGAAATCACTCATCTCTTCTTGTGGAGCTCTTTTGATAGTAGTTAGTTGTTCCACCAAAGAAAGATTATCAAATTTATCTTCAAAAAACTTTGACTATTCCTCACCTAGTGTATCCCATGAAGCAGTTGATCCAAATTGGAGAGTTCAGAACAATTCCAATGCTTTTCCCTTCAATGATGCAACCAATAGCTTCAAATCTACATCCTCCTCCATGATGTGATGAACATTTCAAAGAGATGCAACATCTCTAATATTCTCAATAGCTATTGTTTGTACTTCTTCCATGAAAGATGATAACCCTTTCAAGGCTGCCAATGAAATGTTTTTGTGATTGGAAATCCTTAAAGGGCTGCCCTGATCAAAGGTCACAAATGGCAACCTTCTATCCATTCTTGGTGGTGCTATAGTAGAACTAGAAGGTGCTCGTTGATCTTCCTCTGCTAGTTGTTCAAGAACAACTTGTACTTGAAGTGCTGGAGGACTTTTAGAAGATTCTTGATCTGAATAAGGAAATTTAGTGTAGTAGGAGGGAGGAGCTGAACTTCTTTAAGACCTTTTTCTTTGTCTTCCTAGTTTCCTACCTCTTACTACAGGCTGAAAGGAGAACTCTTTCAGACCTCTAGGTTCTCTCTGCAAAGCTCTTCCTCTCTTAGTGTGTGACAGCTGTAAATATTCAAACTCTTTTACACTCCTTGTTTGGATTATGTTCATGTATCTCAAGGAGTCCCACCAGGCATGCCAAAATATTTTAAGGCCTTGAAATATCACCCTAACTCAGGCATTAGGGCATACTAATATCTCATGGTAATAATGGAAACCTTCCTGAGTTGTGGGTGGACTATGATTAAGAAGGAATATCTAGATTCTAGGCTGGTTCCTATTGGATTTGGAATATCACCTATGACTGATTCTCTGATTGGGGAAAAGGGAAAAGATAACTAAAAACTGAATAAATAAACTAAAAGTAGATACACCAAAATTGAATTCAGACTTATCAGAATTTGAAATCAGCTTCCATAAGACATAAACTACTGAGATTTGCAGTAACATTCACTACTCAACGTATAGGTTGACCTAAAATTCACTATTAGGGTTTGTACCACAAAGAGTGATAATATGTCAACAGACATACAAATTCTGCAAAAGGTTCTACTTGACAACCTAGAATAGGAATTGGATTAATTCACTAATCTATGTTGTAAAACACAGTACACTTAAATGCAGAAATATTGAAAGGATTGATGACAAAACTCAAAAAATATGTGAATAATGGGAACTTGCTTTATTCTCTTCAAAATCTGCAAAAGGCTACATGCAAAGATACAAAACATGCCAAGGAATAAGTTACACTCACTTGAACACATTCTTGCATCAAAACTGAACCTATGGCTACAAAATGTATGCAAAAAGGAACAAAGGAAAAAGTATGTTCACTAAACCACCTTTTCCCTAAATTCTAAACCCCTAAAACTTAGAAAGAAGTTCATATATATACCCCTTCATGGATAATTTAGAAAATCCAATGCCCTCAAAAAAGCTCTCCAAATCAGCTATAAACCCTAATCATAAGGCATAATTCATGCCTTTATACATGCCCCTAATGTTGGTTTTTTAAAATATACATATTTTAAATAAACACAACAACCATATATGCAAAACCTATAATAACAATCCCTAACTCAATACATCTAACCCCAACCGCATAACATATAACCCTAACGAAGCCTAAAGCCGATACCATAACCCTAGGTAAACATGACCAAAGCTATGCAAATAACCACTCTCCAAAAATATCAATGTCTCCATCAGCAAGGTGGCTGTCAAGATGTTGTCGTGGAATTTGGAAGTGGTTGTCGTGCACTGCAGCTTGTAAGACATTTACTCCTTTGACAATGGATTCCAAGGTTTTATCAAAACTTGGCATTTTTCTAGGTCTTTGAACTGCATTTTAATTTGGAGAAAACATGAGGGTTTTGAAACCCTACCATATGGCGCCGCTTGCTGTGAACATGGCATTAAATCTGTGAGACCTACATTAGACTATCATAGTTTTACTGCTTTTATTCATGCTTTCAGTAGTTTATGCTTTGACATAGTTTGACTATTAGAGACTTTTGTGTATTTAAGGATCTGTTGAATCCTATGTTATGTATTAAGTACTTGATTATGTAATCAGGGTACACTTGAGATACCACATGTTTTGATTCAGTTTCAATTTATGATGATGTCTTATATGGGTTTGAATGTATGAATCTAATATGATGAATTTGGTTTAGAAAATCGATGCTATATTATTTCATTTCAAATGCAGATGTGGTTTATATGCTTGTATATTATTGATGTCGTGTTATGATTTCATATCATGTTGTTTTGGACTTACTGATGTCTGCAATGAGTGTGCAGGGAAAGTTGACCATGGATCTAAATCAAGGACCCAATATTGGAACCTATGTAAATTTCTGTGCATTTCAAGGTCCTATTTATATAAAGAAACATGGACCTCGTTGTTTAAGTGGTTTATTTGTAAATGTGGTTTGAATGTGTGTATTTAAATTATTAATTATTTATGTAAATAAGTCATGTCATTTGCTTTAATTTGTTGTGCCAATTTTGGTAATTGTGACAATTTAATGTTGACATGGCTAGTAAAGGGAACCATGGTTTAGTATAGGATTAACTAAGGTCACCTATGTGTAGTACCCAAGCTTACCCAAAGGTTAGAAGTTTTTAGATAGTCATCTTGACTTAGAAATCTGTGGGTTAACATCAGGGGTAGTTTAGGAGGGTCTTTTGGGTTCCTAGAGGGTAACCGGGGTCAGTTTTAGTTACCCAAATTGGTACCTTATAGGTTAGTGGTCATTTTCAGTCATTAATGAGCCTATAAACTCATTTATTGCTCCTCTAAAGTGTCATTTTCAGACTTGAGCGAATTTGAAGAGGAGTGTAACTTTGGTTAACCTCTCTCTCTCTCTCTCTCTCTCTCTCTCTCTCTCTCTCTTCTTCCCAAGTTTCATTTGACTCCACCCATGGAGTGTTAAGGCAAGAGGGTAGTTAGGGATGGTTAGGGTCACTTCACCTTTGGATTAAGCTTTGATCTTGTTGGAGGTTTGCCTATTTAGGGAAGGATTTAGGATGAGTTGAGTGTTCACCCACTCTCTACCCTTAGAGACAGAATTCAGTTTGAAGGAGCTTTTGGAGAACGAGCATTAGGGAGGATAGCTCAACACCAATCTTCATTTCATTTTTAGCTTGGATTCAAGGTTGGTCTTCTTTAGTAATAGATTTCTTGGTTTTTTTAGTGTTCTTGAGCTTGAAACTCCATTAATGGAGTCCTATATATTTTTGAAGTTATTTTCAAGTTGAAAATTTGTTGATTTGTTTTATGGTATTTTTATTTTGTGTTGAATCTTGGATGCGTATCTTCAAGGCACACTTACCCTTGGGAGGGAAGAGTAACCTTGAAGGGGTAGTAGGAAATGATTTTAGTTTAGTGTAGAGTCTCCCATGTGTGGAGGGAAAGACATGGGGTTTCATGATACCCATGATGCCAAGTAGGGCCTAAGGGCATCTGTGGGCATAAGGAGGTTATCTCATGCCTGCAACTTGTGTAGATGGTCATATCAGGCCGATGTGTGGCTTGTATTTTACATTACTGATACTTGGATTTCTCCTAATATGATGTCTACCACTACCCCTATTTTAGGAAGGCCTCTTGGAGACTTTTCCTTCTATTCAACCTTGTATGGGGAGTTTTCTTGTTTATGTGATTTCTATGAGTGTGTTTTGTTTGTTAGTTGAGTAATGCATGTTTGTTTCCCGTTCCTATTGGATCTCCAAGCTTGGGGGTGACCTTGAAAAGGGCTAGGTTGGGAGGTGAGCCTCCTTGGTCAACCGTATCTTGTTACAGGTTTCTGTTGGGAGTATGGTCTTGCAAGTCACCTTTGAGAAGAAAGATGACAATAGCTGGAAAATTGCATCTTTGTAACCTATGTTGTTTAAAGGTTTTCTTTTGTGGTAGGTGGAATTGAGACCATAAGAAAATTTGTAACCCTTTTATGTTTTGTAAATTTTAATATCCTTACAGAAATATGGAGATTCCATGGATAGTGTAATTTTACATTATTTAAATTAGGAAAATTGGTTATTGAAATCAATACTAGTATGCTGATTCAAATTGCTTATGAAGGAAGGAATGATCCATGAAGTGGTATAACTCTTTAATTTTATGTTTATTCACTATTGTTCTTATTAACGTTTTACCACCAACTTGTGCAAATATAAGTTTGGAAGTTTAGGGGCTTACCTATATTTATTTATTTTTTATTATTTCCTACTTGTGAGTATTAAAGAAAAATAAAAAGAATAGGTATTCCTGTATTAAAAATAAAAGGAAATTTAGATAAACTTAAGTGTATTTTGTTTTGGTATTCTAAAAATAATAATCTTCTACACTAAGAGTATTTTCTTGAATTTATAGCAAAAAAAATAAAATTAAATGCTTAAATTTAAAAATTCTTCCACCAATATTTTAGGAAGAAAATATGGGTGAGATTCATAAGTTAAAATTAAAAAAAAAAGCTCCTAAAAGCTCTCTGTTTTGACATAGAGAAATTGGTTCTTCACCAGTCAATATTTTTAAATATTTTTTTTGCTGTGCATATATATATATATATATATATATA
>MU228555.1:940032-995082 GCA_018584345.1 Thuja plicata | reverse complement strand
AATATGCGTGGCTTTCCCACCGCACTCTAAAAAATAAAAATAAAAATAAATCCCCCGCCCAGCATATGTCCGCAATGTAAAAAAATAAAAATAAAAATAAATCCACTGCCCAACATTTGTGAATGTTAGGGTTTAAAAAGGATTTTGTCATGTTTTATTTTATTTCTTTTATCCAAAGTTTTGTATTCATTTTTTTTTAGTTAAGGATAAAAATGTTTTTTTTAAAGTATTACCAAATATTAGTATGCTAGAAGGTAGTCTATTTTAAAAAAAAAAAGATTTAAATTAGGTTTTTGTTTATTAGATTTTAAATTAATAAATAGATTTTATTTATTATAGATTATATTTTTAATTATATTTGAAATAATTTGATTTCCTTGTAGATATAATCAGATTGGATTTATTATTATTAGATTTAATGAATAATTATCAGTTTAAAATTTAAAGTTCAATTTATAATTGTTTAGACATATTATTTATTGGTTCTTAAATGGTTAGGTATTTAATTTTAAATAAATGGTTTTTTGTTAATTTAATATATATTAATGAGATTTGATTTATATTGTGTAAATATTAGATGTGTTAGTTTCTTTTATTTATAGACTATTGAATTTTAGATTGGGAAATTTTATATTTAATAATTTTATGTGGGGGTTTAAAAAGTTAAATATTATATTAAATTAGTCTTTTAAAGTTAAATTGCATTTAGATGTAATTATCGTCACCCTTTGACCAATTTTGTACATGGTTGAATTTTGGTCAACCATGGTCAAACCTTGACCATTTGTCTCGATATTCAAACCAGGTGCCCCTTGCATTCTCTAGACCCTAGGTTTTTCAGTTTCACGCCTTTTAGAGATAATTGACTTTTTGGTAAACTTTGGTTGACATTTTGATCAACTATCTTGATTTGTGTGCATGAGCATTCCTGAGGGCTTAGTAGTCCCTAGTAACTTCCTCTCACATAATTCGGAGCATGGTTGAATTTTGGTCAACTATGGTTGACTTTTGGTGAACTATCTTGATTTGCATGCTGGTTAGAGTTTATAGTTTAGGGATCCCTATAGGATAGTTTCGAAAAGCTATCCTACCTCGTATGACCTTTTTGGTTATTAATTTACCTTTGCACTATTTTATGTGCAAGTGTTACCCTTGAGGTAGTGAAGCCATCCTTTAGCGTGCTTTAGAAATTTTTTGTTTGTGTGTTTTTGCCCAACTTTTTGACATGACATTTTGGTATCAGAGCCATGTTTAGCAGCTTTGGGAACCTAACCCACTACGTTGTCACTAATCTTTTTCTTGCATATGTAGGATGCCAACTGTCACTTGTCAAGCCTGTCAATAGGGATGTGGTCAGAAATGTACCCCCACGGCTCACGTGGAGGTGTGACCCGAGGTGGAGAATTACCAAAGGGATTAGAGTCCACCTCCTGAGCCACCTCCTGATCCTAATGCAACACTACAACTAGCCTTTTAGAACTTGGCCGACCTCATTCTAGACTGCATGCCACTAGTTAATCAAGAGAGAGAGAGAGGAGTAGGAGCCCACCTCCTAGAATGGGGGAGAATTGGGCTGATCAGGAGGAAGGGTCCATTGCAGTACTAGGGGGTATTCCCAGGGGAGGTTCCCAGAGACTCAATAGAGAACACCACAATATTGGAAACCAGATCTCAGAGTTGATGAGGCCTAAACCACCTGCCAGCTTCTCAGGAGAAGCAGATGGGGCAGGAGCAGAGGCTTGACTTTCAATCCTAGAGAGGTGTTTTGGGTTACAGAATTATGGCATCAACCTTAGGGCATAGTTCATGATTCTTCTTTTTCGAGATCAGGCATCCAATTGGTGGAGGCATGAGGAGTCCAAGGGACTCATAGACATTAATACTCTTACTTGGGGAGCTTTCCTCGAGCTCTTCAAAGGGCGATGTGTATCTGAGTAGTTCAAGCAGTATCGCATAGATGAGTTCCATGATCTCCGGCAATGGGGACTCACAATAGCCCAGTACGAGGGCAAGTTTCTCGATCTCTTACCCTATGTTGAATACATGGGAGACGAGAAGCTGTAGGTGAATAGGTTCATCAAGGGATTAAATCCTACAATTTTAAATAGGGTACGCATGGTACCTTCAAGGAACTTAAGGTACATAGTGGATAGGGCCTTAGTAGCCGAAGAGATAGTCAGGGGTCCACAAGATTATAAGGATAGGTCAAAGAACCACAATACCTCATCCCAAGCCTCTAGATATTAGAAATCCCCATGGAAGGGGAATCAGAGTAACTCTGTAGGGCCATTCAAGGCACCACAGCAGCATCAACCACAAAAAACTCAGCAGAGCCAATGATAGAGGCCACCTCAGATACAACAGGGATCTAAGCCGCTTAGATACAACAGGGATCTAAGCCCAAGCAGTGGCACTCATAGGGTCCTAGGAAGGACCAGAGACAACAGGTACCATACACCCCTCCAGCACGGACTCAACAGTCCTCTAGGGGTGGCTATAGCGGTTCATCTAGGATCTCAGGGTCTCAATATTCCAGGCATCCTAGTATTAAGGTTCAGCCATGTGGGCCATGTTACACTTGTGGTGCCATGGGGCACATAGCTAGAGGGTGCCCACAGGGTGGTAGTCAGCCTGCAGTAGTTTCAGAACCGATAGTTGGGGACAGGGGAATGTCCCACATGGTATTTGCAACTATAGAAAACCATAAGGCAGAGCACCCAGGCTACAGTTATTGAGGCATCAGGTAAGATCAGAGGTAGTGATATTACTATTCTTTTTTATATAGGAGCCACTGACTCCTTTTTTTGTCCATTAGTTGTGGAGTATTACGGGCTAGTGGCAGCTAAACAAGAGGTTAGATGGGAAGTAGAGTTAGCTTTAGGAGCTAGAGTTTCCGTGACCTTGATGATTAAGGATTGTCTGATCTAGATTAGTGGTGTAACCACCATAGTAGATCTTAGAGTCACTCCCCTTGGATCTTACAACCTAGTTCTTGGCATGGATTGTCTAAGCACCCACAAAACCAAGCTAGATTTTCGTAGGAAGAGGATCAAATGTTTAGATGATGATGGTATCGATACAGTAATTACTGGAATTCATAGACCTGTATCCCTCCATGTGATTTCCACCATATAGCTTAAGCGGTGCATGCGGAAGGAATGCCAATTATATGCCATCACCATCAACGATAGGGAAGAAGAGGTAGAGAAGGAAACTTATGTTTCTGACTTCACCATTCTTCAAGAGTTTGCAGATGTATTTTTGTCAGAGCTACCTAGTATGCCTCCTCGTAGGGTAGTATACTTTCACATAGATCTCATGCCAGGAGCTGAGCCAATTTCTAGAGCACCTTATTGGATGACCACTAATGAGCTTAATGAGCTCAAGATTCAGCTTGAGGAACTGTTAGAGAAAGGACACATTCATCTTAGTGTTTCTCCTTAGGGTGCACCAGTGATCTTTGTGAAGAAGAAGGATGGATCACTTAGGTTGTGCATGGATTACTGATAGTTGAACAAAGTTGCGATCAAGAATCGATACCCACTTCCTAGGATCGATGACTTGTTTGATCAGTTGCAGGGTGCCCGAGTCTTCTCAAATATAGACCGCAAATTGGGCTACCATCAGTTAAGGATCATGGATAGTGATATTCACAAGACCACATTCCACACTAGATATGGCCACTATGAATTCACTATGGTTCCATTCAGTCTTACGAACACTCAAGCAGTGTTCACGAGTCTTATGAACATAGTATTTTGTACCTTCCTTGACAAGTTTGTAGTTGTGTTTCTCGATGACATCTTGATATATTCCAAAGATGAGAAAGAGCACAAGGAACACTTAAGGAAAGTTTTGTAGTGTCTTAGGGACAATCTATTGTATGGAATCTTGTCGAAGTATGCCTTCTTTAGGGCAGAGGTCAATTATCTTGGCCATGTTATTTCAGGTGATGGGATCTCAGTAGACCCATCCAAGATTGATGCCATTATGGATTGGCCAGTGCCTACAGCTATGACCGAGGTTAGGATTTTCATGGGTTTAGCCGGTCACTACAGACGGTTTGTTGAGGCCTTCTCTCATGTAGCACACCCCATTACTTCTCTTCATGAAAGGGAAAGAGGTTTAAGTGGACTAAGAAGTGTGATAGGGATTTTTAGGAGCTTAAGAGAGCACTTACAAGTGCACCCATTCTAGTTGTTCCTGAGCCTTCAACAGACTTTGTGGTTTGCATAAATGCCTCTTTGGATGGTTTAGGAGTAGTTCTTATGTAGGGTGGGTGAGCTATAGCCTACGAGTCTAGGAAACTAAAGAATCATGAGCTCAACTACCCTACCCATGACCTTGAGCTTTCAGCAGTGGTGCATGCTTTAGTCAAATGTCGACATTCTCTCTTAGGGCATCAGTTCAAAATTCATTAAGACCATCAGAGTCTTTAGTACATCTTCACTCAGCCAAACCTCAATGATAGACAGAGGAGATGGATGGAGTTCTTATGTGAATATGATTTTGATGTTCATTACATCAAAAGGAAAGAGAATGTGGTCGCAAATGCCTTGAGTAGGAGATGACATGAGCTATCTTCTATGTCTACTAACACAGATTTGAGAGATCACATTCTTCATTACTTACATGAGGATGAGATGTATGCAGAAGTTTGTGAGTTGATATGATCTCAGAGGCCCCTTGAAGGGAAGTTTTCAGAGTATACCTTGGAGTCTGATGGACTTTTACATCATAGACAATGTATCTATATACCTTCTTCTGGAGGATTGCGAGAGTTTGTGATGCTTGAGGCTCATAGGGCCCCTTATGAGGTGCATCCAAGAGTGAAGAAGATGCATGTCGATTTGAGACAATTATATCATTGGTCCAACATGAGATTGCAAATTGCAGAGATGGTAGCTAGATGCCTAGAGTGCTAGAGGGTGAAGGCGAAACACCGTCATCCAGGTGGTCTCCTTTAGCCTCATGAGATACTAGTGTGTAAATGGGACACCATATCTATGGACTTCATAGTAGGTCTTCCTATGTCTTCTCGTCATCATGATGTTACCATGGTGACAGTCGACAAGTTGACTAAGGTGGCTCACTTTTCACCCATGCATACTACCTTTACCACACGAGCCGTGGCACAAGTATTCTTACAAGATATAGTCAGACTTCATGGCGTACCTCATAAGATAGTCTCAGATAGATATTCTCTCTTCACTTCATCCTTTTGGAGAGAACTTCAGGCAGCTATGGGAACTAGGCTCAACTTTAGTACAAATTATCATCCTGAGACTGATGGGCAGACCGAAAGGGTCAATTAGGTGTTAGAGGATATGCTTTGCATGTATGTCATGGACCATCAGACCCAGTGGGAAGAATAACTACACCTAGTGGAGTTTTCCTATAACAATGGGCACCAGACTTCCTTGGGTATGCCTCCCTACCAGGCTATTAATGGAAGACCATGCAGGACCCCACTCAGTTGGGATAGGATCGAGGATAGAGTTTCCATTGGTCCTAAGCTAGTCAGAGATATGGAGCAGTAGGTGACTTTGATTAGACATCGACTTGAGGAAGCTCAAGATAGGCAGAAGAAGTATGCATATGTGAAGAGGATTGATCAAGCCTATCTAGTTGGAGATAGAGTCTTCTTCAGAGTGCGACCGCATAAGAGTCTAATCCATTTTGGAAAGGGCTCTAAGCTAGCACCTTGTTTTGTTGGACCTTTTGAGATCCTTGAGAGGATAGGACCAATTTCTTACCATTTAGCGTTGCCACCTACCTGTCACACATCCATGATGTGTTTCATGTTTGAGTTCTGAGAAAGTATATTTATAATGAGTCTCATGTGATAGATTGGGATGCCTTGTAGGTGGATTCAGATGGACAACTAGCATTGGAGCCAATTTGTATATTGGCTCGACAGAATTTGGGTCTTCGAGGCCGAGAGCTAGACCAGTTTAGGGTCTAGTGGGATTGCTATGATGAGGTTATAGCCTCTTGGGGGACACAAAATACATGATATCATAGTACCCTCACATCTTCGATGAACTCTAGGAGGAAGTTCATGCCTAGAGGGTGTGGATGTGAGACCTACATTAGACTATGATAATTTTATAGCTTTTATTCATGCTTTCAGTATTTTATGTTTTGACATACTTTTACTATTGGAGAATTTTGTGTATTTAAGGAACTGTTGTATCCTATGTTATGTATTCAATACCTGATTATGTAATCAGGGTACACTTGAGATACCACATGCTTTGATTCAATTTCAGTTTATGATGATGTCTTATATGGGTTTAAATGTATGAATCTAATATGATGAATTTGGTTTAGGAAATCGATGCTATGTTATTTCATTTCAAATGAAGATTTGGTTTATATGCATATATATTATTGCATCATGTTATGCTTTCATATCATGTTGTTTTGGACCTACTGATGTCTGCAATGAGTGTGCAGGGAAAGTTGACCATAGATCTAAATCGAGGACCCAGTATTGTAACCTATGTAAATTTTCATGCATTCCAAGGTCCTATTTATATAAAGAAACATGGACCTCATTGTTTAAGTGGTTTATTTGTAAACGTGGTTTGAATGTGTGTATTTAAATTAGTAATTGTTTATGTGAATAAGTCATGTCATTTGCTTTAATTTATTGTGCCAATTTTTGCAATTCTGGCAATTTAATGTAGACATGGCTAGTAAAAGGAACCATGGTTTAGTATAGTGTTAACTAAGGTCACCTATGTGTAGTACCCAAGCTTACCCAAAGGTTAGAAGTTTCTAGATAGTCATCTTGACTTAGAAATCCGTGGGTTAACTTCAGGGGTAGTTTAGGAGGGTCTTTTGGGTTCCTAGAGGGTAACCGGGGTCAGTTTTAGTTACCCAACTTGGTACCTTATGGGTTAGTGGTCATTTTTATTTATTAATGAGTCTCTAAACTCATTTATTGATCCTCTAAAGTGTCATTTTCAGACTTGAGCGAATTTGAAGAGGAGTGTAACTTTGGTTAACCTCTCTTTCTCTCTTCTTCCCAAGTTTCATTTGACTCCACCCATGGAGAGTTAAGGCAAGTGGGTAGTTAGGGATGGTTAGGGTCACATCACCTTTGGGTTAAGCCTTGATCTTGTTGGAGGTTTGCCTATTTATGATGAGTTGAGTGTTCACCCACTCTCTACCCTTAGAGACAAAATTTATTTTGAAGGAGCTTTTGGAGAAGTAGTATTAGGGAGGATAGCTCAACAACAATCCTCATTTCATTTTTAGCTTGGATTCAAGGTTGGTCTTATTTAGTAATATATTTCTTTGTTTTTTAGTGTTCTTGAGCTTGAAACTCCATTAATGGAGTCCTATGAATTTTTGAAGTTATTTTCAAGTTGGAAATTTGTTGATTTGTTTTATGGTATTTTTATTTTGTGTTGAATTTTGGATGGGTATCTTCAAGGAACACTCACCCTTGGGAGGGAATAGTAACCTTGAAGGGGTAGTAGGAAATGATTTTATTTTAGTGTAGAGTCTCCCATGTGTGGAGGGAAAGACATGGGGTTTCATGATGCCAAGTAGTGCCTAAGGGCACTTGGGGGGCATAAGGAGGTTATCTCATGACTGCATCTTGTGTAGATGATCATATCAGGCCCATGTGTGGCTTATATTTTACATTACTGATACTTGGATTTCTCCTACTGTGAGGTCTACCACTACCCCTATTTCAGGAAGGCCTTTTGGAGACCTTTCCTTTTGTTCAACCTTGTATGGGGAGTTTCCTTGTTTATGTGATTTCTATGAGTGTGTTTTGTTGTAGTTGAGTAATGCATGTTTGTTACCCATTCTTATTGGATTCCCAAGCTCGGGGGTGGCCTTGAAAAGGCCTAGGTTGGGAAGTGAGCCTCCATGGTCACTTGTATCTTGTTACAGGTTTCTGTTGGGAGTATGATCTTGCAAGTCATCTTTGAGAAGAAAGATGGAAATAACTAGAAAATTGCATCTTTGTAACCTATGTTGTTTAAAGGTTTTCTTTTGTGGCAGGTGGAATTGAGACCATAAGAAAATTTGTAACCCTTTTATATTTTGTAAATTTTAATATCCTTACAGAAATATGGAGATTCTATGGATAGTGTAATTTTATATTATTTAAATTAAGAAAATTGGTTATTGAAATCAATACTAGTATGCTGATTTAAATTGCTTGTGGAGGAAGGAATGATCCACGAAGTGAAATAATTCTTTAATTTTATGTTTATTCACTATTGTTCTTATAAACATTTTACCACCTACTTGTGCAAATATAATTTTTAAAGTTTAGAGACTTACCTATATATATATATTTCCTACTTCTGAGTATTAAAGAAAAATAAAAAGAATAAGTATTCCTTTATTAAAAATAAATGTAAATTTAGATAAACTTAAGTGTATTTTGTTTTGGTATTCTAAAAAAAAAAAATCTTCGACACTTACGAGTATTTTTTTGAATTTATAGCAAAAAATAAATAAATTAAATGCTTAAATTTAAAAATTCTTCCACCAATATTTTAGGAAGAAAATATGGGTGAGATTCATAAATTAAAATTTGAAAAAAAGCTCCTAAAAGCTCTCTGTGCATATATATATTATAATAAAAAAGGGCCAAAGAAAATTAATTTTGTTTGCTGTATTTTTCAGTGGGAAATAAAAATAAATCTGCTGCCCAACATTTGTGAATGTTAGGGTTTAAAAAGGATTTTGTCATGTTTTATTTTGTTTCTTTTATCCTAAGTTTTGTATTCATTTTTTTTAGTTAAGGATGAAAATGTTTTTTTTTAAGTATTACGAAATATTAGTATGCTAGAAGGTAGTCTATTTGTTTTTTTAAAGATTTAAATTAGGCTTTAGCTCATTTTTAGAGCACATAGATTTAATTTTATTTATAAAAAAAATGCATTTCTTTTATATAAGATTTAATTTGTTTCATTTATAGATCAAATTTGTTTATTTATGTTATTAAACATTTGTTTATTAGATTTTAAATTAATAATAGATTTTAATTATTATAGATTAGATTTTGATTAGATTTTTAATTATGTTTGAAATAATTTGATTTCCTTCTAGATATAATCAGATTGGATTTATTATTATTAGATTCAATGAATAATTATCTTTTTAAAATTTAAAAGTTTAATTTATAATTGTTTAGACATATTATTTATTGGTTCTTAAATGGTTAGGTATTTATTTTTAAATAAATGGTGTTTTGCTAATTTAATATATATCAATGAGATTTGATTTATGTTGTGTAAATATTAGATGTATTAATTTCTTTTATTTATAGACTATTGAATTTTAGATTAGGGAATTTTATATTTAATAATTTTATGTGGGGGTTTAAAATGTTAAATTTTCTATTAAATTATTCTTTTAAAGTTAAATAGCATTTACATGTAATTATCGTCATCTTTTGACCGATTTTGTACATGGTTGACATTTGGTCAACTATGGTCAAACCTTGACCATTTGTCTTGATATTTGAACCAGGTGCCCCTTGCATTTTTTGGACCCTAGGTTTTCAGTTTTACACCTTTTGGAGATAGTTGACTTTTTGGTCAACTCTAGTTGACTTATTGGTCAACTATTTTGATTTGTGTGCATGAGCATTCCTAAGGGCTAGTGGTCCCTAGTAACTTCCTCTCACGTAATTTGGAGCATGGTTGAATTTTGGTCAACTATGGTTAACTTTTGTTCAACTCTGGTTGTCTTTTGGTCAACTATCCCGATTTACATGCCGATTAGAGTTTATAGTTTAGGGATCCCTGTAGGATAGTTCTGAAAAGCTATCCTACCCCGTATGACCTTTCTGGTTATTAATTTACCTCTGCACTATATTATGTGCAAGTGTTACCCTTGAGGTAGTGAAGCCATCCTTTAGCGTGCCTTAGAAAATTTTTGTTTGTGTGTTTTTGCCCAATTTTTGGGCATGACAAAATCTAGTTCTTTTTTTTGGCTTCTGTATGCTTGGGTTGCTGATCTAGAAGTAGAAACTATAATGTGGGAGTTGTATTGAAGTCTTTGAAGCTTCACCCTGTCTATCTGTGGGCTGGAATATAGCTATCTCTGTGGTTTTACTCCATTCTTGGTTGTGACTATGAGTTAGCATGGAGCTTGGGCTCCAACTGGAAGTGGGTAATGTAATGAAGATCTTGGGCTCTCTAGATGCATTTGGCACTGAAGTGCATGTTTGAACTTGGCTCTCTAGCTAGAGTCTATTATTGAAAATATAGAGCTCGGGCTCTTGAACACCACAACTTTTAATGATCTGAGTTTTTTGAAATAATGGGTAGCACTGTTTATGCATGTTTTCATTGAGCTCGGGTCCACACCATCACATCTCTATGTGTGAACTTAGAGATAAGTAACTCTTTGTCGTCAACTTTGATTTTTTTAATCTTCTGTTGAACCTGTCTTTACATTACATAGCTTTTTTTTTAAATCTTTAGTGACAGGCTCTAGATTTAATGTTTCTCCATGATTCTTGCAATGATTTTTTCCCTCCCATACTCTGTTGTTATCTATTTTCTCAACTCGAGCCTCTGTTTGAACATCACTGTTAGATAAGTCATTGTTGTTGGTTGAATAGCTTGAGCTTGTACTATATCTTTGGGAGTAATTATATCTGTCGAATCCTTCACTAGATGTTTGCATTGTTGTTTACTTGGGATCTTTTCGCGTCTCTATCTACTATCGACAGTGACCATGCTTGTGATCTTCTATTCTTTGTTGAGACAGTGACTTGAACTGTGATGGTCATTTCTTTGTCTGAATTTATCCATTATTTGATTTTCATCTTGCAATAACGACAATGATAAGTGTATTGTACTAATTTTATGGTAGATGCAACTCGAGTAAGAATGTTTGTTCATGGGGTTCGAGCATGGGCTCGTGACACCCATGACCATTATTGTGAAAAGAGAGCTCAATACTTTAAAATAATACATCTTTTAATTTATTGAACAACACTTGTTGTTGAACATGCATCCTACATTTGATAATATTGTTATTTGTTTGATATATGTACATGCATTTCCCACTTTGATAACTCTGTTTATTTAGTTTCCTTCTTGAACATGCACTACATTTGAACATTCATCCAATAATAACACTATTATTTGTTGGTAGAAACCTTGAATATGTACTGCATTTGAACATTCATCTAATAATAACACTATTATTTCTTGGTAGTAACTTATAACTATATCACTGATGCTTTTGTCCTTTAAGAACACACTATTTGCTTATCTTTTGTGTGTTCTGTTTAACATGCATATCTTTACTGGATTTTGACATCATTAAGATGAATTATTTATATGATGTTAACAGTGTTTGAATTCTCTATATGCATTTTCTAGTCCGATAACACTGTAATTTAGTTCTTTTGTGTATACATGTTACTTTATAACAACATTACTGTTATTCCTCTTCTCCACAATATGCACTGTTATTTGATTCTCTGTATATGCACATTCCTTTTATGACATTGATGTACATCCACGCTTTGCATAACTAAAATGTTGCTAAACATTGATATCCATCTTTTATGTGCATAATTCATTTGATAACAATAATTTATAATTCCATGCATAATTAAATAACAATGTGACTGTCTCATTTGATATTCTACAATTCATCTTCCTTCTTTTGAACACATCTGTTACAACAACATTGCAAAATAGATGTAATTGTTATTCATTTTCTCTGTACATGCACATTCATCACAACATTAATGTTATCTCTCTCTACTTCTCTGTCCAAACACACCAATATTCATAATAGTATTTGAGGCTCTTTTTATTTGATGTCAATAGTGTTTGAATACATGGTTACTGTGCTTGGATGACACCATAAGCATCTCCATATTTTAATTATTTGATAACTGATAGAAATGTAATTTGATCATCTTTCTGCATATCAATTTTGCCATTTACTCCTTCTTTGCACATGCACAACCTATTTTGCACATACATCTTCTTAGCCTCTTTTTATTGTTTTGATCATCTCACAACACCATTAGTGTACTTTTCTCCCATTGAGTTGAAACAACAGGTATTCACTCTGTATCAACTTTTATGAACTCCATCTCTTCTCCTTCTACATCTTCCAATCCTTGAACTCGTGAACTCCTAGCATTTTTTCCTCTTTTGATAATGCATCTTGTGAGGTTCGAGCATGGGCTCATGACACTCACTGAATACACTTTTGCTTATTATGTTTGCAAACATCACCAAATCCAACATGTTAGGTTAGTGAACATGGACAACTGGTCAATTTTTGTGTGCGAGTGTCATGTGTAATTATATTCATGCATGAATGTTGGTTGATTGATTGTGTTCACTATCCTAACACTACCTTGCTATTCTAAAAAAGGTTTCTAAGCTATAGGAACTCAGTCCTTTCAATTTAGATTTCTAGTTTTACAAACAACTTTTGTATAATGCAGAATGATAACCAAAGATAGTAAAAGGTTTCATGGAGTTATGTCCCTTTGATACTAGTATTCTGTTGATGTAGATGCATACTTTTCCATTGTATTAATATTATTGGTAGATGTGCAGTTCTGAATGTTTTATTTTTGTATGTTGTCTGAGGTTTCCATAGCATTGCTTGGATCCAATTTGGGTCTAACACCTTTTCTTTCCATGATGCAGGACATGACCCTAAGACCTAGATGTAGGACATGATGGACTTATGACAAAGACATGAAGTTTGGACAAAGCAGACAACTAGCTCCCATATCAGAGAGTTGACTTCTAGAAGGCAATGCATGGACCCGTACTCATGCTTCTATCATGCTTTCTTTTATGCAATTTCCTCTAAGTTACAGTATGAAAGATGTAATATGGAAAGCACATTTGTTTATTACATTCATTTTGAATGCACAATTTAATGATCAATTATGAATTTAAAAATTGGAATATGATCAATACTTAGAGTACAATGTAAGTGATAATATGAATGCAATAACAATGTATTTCATCTTCATTAGCTGAACAGTAATGTTAAAGAGGTGTACCTTCATGCAATTTTTTATTGTTTATGATTATCATACTGCATGTGTAAAAGTAGGGTAACAAGTATATATAAAAAGAGAAACTAGAGACAATCTAGAGATGACATGTGTTTCAAATGAGATGAAATTTGGGTGGAAAGTGTTGCAAACCTATTATGGCAAATAATAGCACAAATTATATTCTATCTAAGGAAATGGTGATTAAGACTAACTTATCAAGAATAAGGCATCCTATCCCATATATAGAGTTTCATGATTGTGAAAGGATCATCATTTATTATTGAACAAACAAAGCTTGGTGATTTTTCAAATTGTCAACTATAAGGATGAATTTATGACATAATTCCAATGGATGAATGTCATATTCTCTTGGGTAGATTGAATAAATTTGATAGGAAGAGTGTTAATAATGAAGAAATGAACATGTATGCAATTAGGAAATATGGGGGTAAGTATATTTTAAACCCGTTGAAGAGTAGAGAATAGGGAAATGAAGACAAAACAAAGGCATGTTAGATTTCCAAAAGGTAAAATTTGAGAGAATTCAAAAAGGAGAAAGCATGTCTGACCATCATTTCCAAGTTTTTAGCATTTGGGACAATGCAAAATAAGAAGAAATTACTCAAAAATAAAATAGATTTTAGAGGAATACATTGAAATTTTGATAGAGTTTCTTGATGGATTTCTAGTCGTGAGGAGCATTGGCCATTGTACGCATTTGATTTCTGGTGTAAGTTTTCCAACAAGGCACCATATATAATGCTACCAAAATACAATGGGGAGATAAATAGGCAAGTGCAATAGGTGATCAATAAGGGTATGAATAGAGAAATTTTATGAATTTAGTTTGGTATCTTTTTAGAGAATGATGTTGGAACATCTCTCCATCTGATAAGGCAAATATAATTTTTAAATGCATAAGTAATGAATGACACAATTTATATTTATAATGTGTATTTTTAAATTTTAGGTGATTAGGCAACAACCATGCATAATTAATAAAAAATATTAGTGACACACTATGTTGCAGATGCCCAAACTCACACAAACAAGGCTACTGAATGTTATAGATAATTAGCAGTCTTGTTGCAGTGATGTTTATCTGCAAAAACCTAGAGTAAGGTGCAGAGGCTAAAATAGTGCAACACAAATCAATAAATAAAGTTTCAAACTATTTATTTGTGCTAAATAAGAAAATAAAATAATTTATAGGATTTTTTTAAGAAAACACAGGAACAAGAAATATGTCACACGAACAGTCTACGACTAAAAGAACACACCTAGAAACTACAAAACTAACACAAATTATGGTGCACAAGTTTTAAATCAAATATATTAACCACTCATTGAAACAAGTGAATACCCACACATATACAAAATAAATCCTCTTTCAAGTACCACAAAACATAAATCATAAAATTCACAAGAACACACATAGCCCAAGAGAGAAATCAAATATAGGAGAATAATATTTCATTACTTTACTCAAAATATAGTCTTCTTACAATCATTTACACAACATACAAATTACCTTGAAAATACTGGTTTAATTCCAAGATTCCCCTATTCTTCTTTCTACCTCTTTGACCTCACATGCTCCATTGTTCTCTCTTTTCCTCTTCTCTGTCTATTGGGATGTCACATTGCATCTCTTTCAATAGTCCTCTCTTCTTCTTTTTTCTTCTATTTTACTCGTGTTTTGTTCTTCTTTTTCCAAAAACAAAATCCCCTAAAATTCTAGAAAATTCCTAGAAATCTTCCCTAAAATGGTTGTAGCAAATAATAATTTCCAATAAATTCTCACCAAACTATTTTAAGTTCAAAAAAGTGCCTCGTGAACCAATATGCTTTCCATTTGGCTTCCTCTTGGGGCATAAATGTGGCTATATGTGGGTAGTTGCTGCCCCCAAAAAATAAAAATTTAGAAATTTGAAAAAGTCTTTTCTATTGCATATAATGATTGTAAATTTTTTGAATAAAATGAAGTTTTGAATTTATGATTCCACTACATTAAACTATTGGGGTACAAAAGTTGGGAGCCCCTACTTACTGAGTGGAAATATTTGATTTTGCATGTGAAAATTTATTACTACACAAACAATTTTCTCGTCACAATTATCTCTCTATTGTTGTAGGAAAATCATTTGGTTATTTTTGGTGAGAAAATTTTCTACTAATGTCTAAATAAAATGACTCTAACTTTGTTAAGCTTAACATGTAGCATCCTCTATTGGTATATTCTTCTATTCTTCTATTTTACCAAATACTCTCTCTCTCTCTGTCATGTATAGTTTGAGTTTTCTCAGAGATTGTTAAAGTTGAAAATTTAACATTGATGAAAATCATATAGGAAATCTAAAATCTTCTTTGCATATGTGCAATTTTCTTGTAGTATATGTCATTTAAGTTTTCTTGGAGATTTTTTTCCTAGTATAGAACATGGGATACAGTAAAGTGTACAAATTTTAGCTAGTTAATATAAAAAAACCCCTAAAGTGTATCGCAAATTTTTTATTATTATAAATATATATGTATTAGATTTAAAATCAATTAGAAAGGAGAAAAATGTTTCTAATACGGAAATAACCAATTCCCTACGCAATTGAACATGAAAATTTAACATTCAAATTTGTGGCATGATATAAGAAATTCTTAATTATGAAGTATCTGAAATAAATAAAAATGTCTTGTGTTAAATAAATTTTGAGATTTGAAAGATATTACATGCATAAGGCATTGCCTAGGGTTTTTATTTATGTCTACCAATTCATTTATTTTCCCTCCAACAAAATCATAAAGGACATCTAAAATAAAAATTGAAAATGTACAACTTGTTTGGAATATATATCATTCAAGAGTTTTATCAAGGATTATTTTCCAATTCTTGAAGATGAGTTTCAATGAAGTGTAAGAAAATTAACTAGTCACCATAAAAAATATAGAATTAGAAATATTTAAAATCAATAAGAGAGAAGGAAATTATCTGCTAATAAGGAAAGAAGAAATATAGAGAGCATTGATAAACTTTACCATATATGTCGTGGTTCATCGAAAACCTGGACAAAAGAGTTTCAGGATCTACCAAGGTCTATATTGTCAAGAGAGCCTCTACCAACAATTGCATAGGAAAATTTAACCCCAATATAATTTTAACCCATATCCATCTGAAAGGATGACCAACCTTAAAGGAAATATACTCATGTCAAAACTAATAATCTACTCTCAGAAATAAATTCTCCACTCTCCTTCAACATTTTCCAACTCTTTCTTGTATGCAAAAAGACCTATATTTCATTGGGCACATGGGATGTCCTCTATTTAACATGCAAAAATGTGAAATCTTCTTGAATTCCCTTGGCTTGTAGTGAATAATTTTATGTTGTATAACTTATATCAGCTTTATTTATTTTTCTCCCATATCTAATTTATTTACGTAATATAATGAGATATAGGGGTCAGATGTATTTTTAGAATGGTATTTTGGAACCTTTTTTCCTATTTTAATGTATTATTTAACTTTATAAATGTATCATTCCTATATTAGGTACTATCTATAGTAAGCCTCTCTTTCTGGCAAGTCAACACGCTAGTTGTTTGACTTGTTTTTCATTGGGAAATCTTCTTGTTGATTTATATTTTTATATTATAAACTTCTCATTTTATATTGATCTATTTGGAGTTTGTTCTTTTGATCTTACTCTTTGATTCCTCGTATTTTTATGTTTGATCCTTGATTTATCTTTTTTATATTTCATTTTTACCTATTTTGATGAATTTTATGGAAGCCTTGATCATTATATCATGACGGAGAGTGAGGAATGAGGGATCTCAAAGAATCCTTGAACATGATATCATGGTGGATAACAAGGAAGAGATCACGGTGTTTGTTTTGTCATTTTATTTTTCACCTTTTTCTTGATCTTCATCATTGTTTTCTTATCTTTTGTTTGATTCAAATTTATTGATGATGATACAAACTATAAAAAATAGCATCAGGCATATATTTCCTATCAAATTCTATCCATTCTATATATCCATCTAATCCACCATATCCTTACCATCTTGCATATAATGTCAGAGCTTTCCATCTTATCATATGATATCCTTCCTATCTTGTACAATTTTTTAAATCTATTTCATTATCTATTTATATGTTTTAATTTGGATTTGATCAATAAGATAAATTTCATATGGTTCCTTGTACGTACATTTTTACATGTCTTGTATACCTTTTTCTATTCTATTGCAGGGCTTATCAGTAGTATTCACTCCATCTCTTCTTTGCTAGTATTATTATGAAGATCACATAAATTGGAGCACCTAAACTATATTCAAGTATCAAGAATCCATTATTATTTTCAAAGGCTATCATCCATTAGTAAGCATAAAACCTTTATTTTATTAGGATGAAATCAAATTCATACAAAAAATATAAGACAAAATCTATATCAAAGCATTTAAGCAAGTCTAAAGAAATAATAGAGTCTCCTAAGGTATTTGTGATGGTATTATTGTTTATTTCCTGATATTATGCGTAAATATTAGGATTCATTTATGTTTCTATAGATTCTAGTTTTGTAACTTACATTTCATATGTGTGTTATTTTGATGACTTGTCTTACAACTTTTCATGTACTAATGCATTAAAATCCAAGCTCTAATTGATCTTAGGGAGCATAGCTCCAAAATTTATAATCACAGAGCCCTTAGATTTATTTTATTTCATTTTGAATGATCTAAAATCATGACCAAATGAGGAAAATTAGTTGACCCAAAACAAGAATAAAAATATGGAGGAAGACCGTGAATTTGAAACTACTCAAACCAGTTACCTAATAAATGTCATAAAATATTAAAATATTCAAAGAAAAAAGAAAAAAAAAACAACATCTAGAAAAGAAGGGGAAAAAATGAGGAACATCAATCACATGTTTTACACCTTGCATATTATTCTCAAGCCATAAAATAATTTTCTCTACTCTTACTTTTTATTTTTCTATTTTCTTATTATTAGCTCTTTAATATATTACCCATAACATATCTTTCTATCAGTGTAATCATCCCACCTAGGATGGGTGCAAGCACTAGTCTATCCTTATGTTATAATTGTAAGCACAAAAAAACATTAAAATTGTATTAAAATAAATAAAAAAGTCTGGCTTAGAAGTATGGTGTAGTAGTAAAACTTGTAGGAGTCGATGAAAAAACAAGAGCCAAGAATCACTTGCAATAAAATTTTGGAGTATTAAATTAATTTAGCTTTAGGTTAGTTTTATACTTTAGATTAATAAATATTAAATTAGTCTAATGTTAGTTTTAGGGAAGTTATTCCTATACGTAGTTACTATAAGGAAAAATAAGGCTTTATAGTAGACAATCTTATACATTGTAATAATAGTAAATTGAATCCATTAAAAATAAATAAATAATTTTGGTCTAGATTTGGTATCAGAACATAGGGAAATGAAAAAAAGTCATGCCGAAAACAAAAAATAAAAGTTGGAGAGTGATATGGTGATGGTTTTTTGCTCTGCTAGGGTTTTGAGTTACATCACTATTTTGAGCCCTCCTATCCTTTCAGACCACATTTACTATGGGAAATTCTTTAGTATTTATGGCCCCGACCACCATTAGCCCAACAGTTGATGTTGGTGTTGTTTTGGTGATGGATAACAATGGCACCTCCAAGCAAGATACCTCACAAGTTGGTTCCTAAATTGTTCCACGAGGTATGTCTCAGCCTAATATTGTTTTACTCATTCATGAGTTTGATGATGCATGTTCTTGGCTTTAAACACATACTCTTATTGGTTATTTTCTGGGTCACAACCCTCCTGATAATATGATTAAGGATTGGGTTACAAAAGCCTGGAATCCTCATGGAATCTTTTTGGATGGTATTCAGAGTCTCACTAAAGGTTTCTTTTTGTTTTATTTCTCCAATACCACTCATGTGGATGCCATTTTCGCCAAAGGACCCTAGAATATTAGGGCTTCCCTTTTAGTTTTCCAACGCTAGTCTCAAGACTTTTCCATCTACGATGAAAAGTAACTAAAAGTTTCTATGTGGGTTGAGTTCCATGGTCTTCCACTACCTTGTTTTCCTTTCATGCATGCCATTGCACAATCTCTAGGTAGGGTTATTAATGCAGAGGTGACAACAAGAAGTGTGATCTTTCTCCTTTTCCTTCAATAAGACACCCAAGTCAACTTGGGTCCTCCTAGGATCCTAGATCCTTTCCTACACAATTTCTTCTACCTATTCAAGGTGGTATAACGAATTCCCAACTCTTCCCAACTGGATAGAATCCAATTCCAAATCTTACACTTTTGGGCTTTAGGGACACTAGCCCCATTCTAGGCCTCAAACTAGAAGTCTTCACCAGTGAATTCACCAACCCAAACTAACTATTGGGACACCTTCCTTATGTCATAGGGACCAATAATAATCCTTTGGTTTAGCCCTCCAATTGCCGTACAATACTTGTCTAGGGTTGTCCTAGAATTCCTTATAGTACTATCTAAGAGGTTTTTCCAACTTAAATTTTCCTCCTGATCACCTTCTAGAAAAATAAGGATATATCCATATACCCTTTATGAATTCATGTCATACTCCAAAGCCTTAGACTCCAACTCCACTCTAGCAACACCTAACACTCACCAAGTTCGTAGACCTAATTAGCCTAATTAGGATTGGATTTAAAGGCAAGTACTAGAAATTGCATGTATGGGATTGAAAAAATGCTTTAGATGTCCTAAAATAACTCCCTACAACTCAAATCCACTCCTAGTTCACTCAACCAGACTTTGTATTAAACATAATACTTCCTTCTCCTTCATTCTAGGCTGAATACATTGAGATATTCAGCCTAGGGCTTGATGCATGAGGGATTTACCATTCGAGCCATCTATTGAGATTTTAGAACCAATAAATACACCATCCTAACTTGCATCATATAGGATCTTGTAGAAATCCACTGGATAGAATGCAAGTTAGGGCTCCATTTGCAAATTGTGTTTCAAATAAGCTCTTTCCTGGACTATTTTTTGGAAAACTCAAACAAAACTTATCAAATAAAAACCAAATGACCTAAAACCAATTTCAGAGTTACATTAACAAAAAATAACTTCAATAAATCAACTTAGTTTCCCAATCTCATACTAGACATGACCATACAACTCATAAATGCTCAAAACAATGCTTCATATTCCATTTCCCATGCATAAAAGTTACATTTCATAACTTCTAACCATGTAGGTTCGAATTAAGAACTTAAGAACACTTCAAATGTGAATTTGGATTGATCAAAAATGACCTATGATGGTTGGGCTTCCATCTTGCAACTCTCGAGCAACTTTTGGAAGTTGCATGAGAAACTTTTTGACAACTTTTACAACATTTGGCAAAACTTGTCTTTTTGCACTTGAAGACTTTTGGAATGATTCCAAACCTATCAAATTGACATAAAATGATTAAAATAGCATGGATCCAAGGAATTTAACACTAAGGACTCTAACAACACAAAAACCTGATTAAGGTAACATAAACCTAACTAGGTGATCCAAATGGACTAAGGCATCTCTATGCTCATAAGATTGCCTAAGAGATCTTTGACCATACACACATGGATCCCAAAACCAAAATAGGATGATCCTCTAAGATCAATCCATTTATGACAAACAAGATCCTCTAAGATCAATCAGTGACAGTCATGGGTGCACTACACCATACTCCCTAAGACAAAATTAACTCAAGTCCCTTGAGTTGGAAGATCTTTGAGATTGAAAGCAGCCTTCTTGATATCTTCAGGTGTTAACCAAGTAGCATCCTCCACTGAATGGTGTTTCCATTTGACTAGATATTCATAGAAGGTGGATCTCCTAGTTTGTTTGGCCATCCTATTATCTAGTATACAGTCAATCTCTTGTGTTGGTGTATTTGGTAAATCTTGTAGCTCCTTGTCCTATGGCAGATCTTGAGCACTTGCAATGGAGACATTAGTGATAGGACCTTTGTATGGATATAGGTCAGCTACATTGAAAATGGAAGATTAGCCAATGGTTGGAGGTAATTCAAATGTGTATGTATTATTTCCACATTTCTTCAAGATTCTTAAAGGGCCTATCTTTTTCATCATCACCTTGGTGTACTTTTCCTTGGGTAGTATTTCCTTTGTAAGGTGAACCACAGCCATATCTCCAACTTTGAATTGGATATCTCTCCTCTTGGCATCTACTGCTTGTTTATACTTCTCAAAGGTTTGTTGTAGTCTTTCCTTCACTTGTTGATTAATGTTCTTCATTACCTCTGCAAAATCCTTAGCTTGGGCACTCCTCTACCCAAATTCCTGAATGTTTCTTAGTTCCAAGATACCCCTAGGGTGGGATGCATAGACAATTTGGAAAGGACTGAGTTTTGAAATTATGTTGATAGAATCATTGTCGGAGAACTCTACTAGTGGAAGGATTAAATCCCATGCCACTCCATACTACTTTTTCAGGCATCTTAGCAAGTTTCCTAGAGACCTATAAATGACTTCAGTCCATCACTCTGATTGAGGGTAGTAGGAAGATGAAATAGCTAGATTTGTTCCAAGTTTCTTCCATAGGGTATGCCAAAAATGTCCCACAAACTTGGGGTCTCTGTGTGAAACAATGGTGAGTGGTAAACCATGGAGTCTCACAATCTCCTTGAAGAATAGCCCTACAATACTTCAGGCATCATGTGTAGTCTTAGAAGGTAAGAAGTGGGCCATCTTGGAGAATCTGTCTACAACCACATAAACACTATCATAGCCTGCCTTTGTCCTTGGAAGACCCAATACAAAATCCATGTTAATGGAGTCCCAAGGTTTGTTAGGGATGGGTAATGGTGTGTAAAATCCTACATTTGAACTGGTGCCTTTGGCTTTTTGACACACTAGGCAATTCTCTACAAATCTCCTTATCTCAGTCTACATATTGGGCCAGAAGTAGAACCTTCTTACTAGCTCAAGTGCCTTTTCAAGACCAAAATGGCTTGATAGAAATCCACAATGCTTCTCTTTTATGATGTTCTCTCTCATGGAACAATTAGGGATGCACAATTGACTCCCTTTAAACAATAATCCTTCTTGAATCATATATTCTCCAAATTCAGTGTGATATCTATCTCCTAGTTCCAAAAAAACTTGGTAAATTTCTTTGAAGTCTGCATCATTGGGATACATGTCTTTGAGGACAGAGATACCTACACTATCCAAGGCCACTTCTTGTATAGCCGAATTCCTCCTACTCAATGCATCAACTACTCCATTTTTATGCTTTATGGTGAAAGTGAATGCTTGCAAGTACTCCATGCACTTGAGGTGTCTATGGTTAAGTTTCTCTTACCTATTAAGAAAAATTAAAGCACGATTCTCAGTAAATACAACAAATTCTTTTGACAATAAGTAATTCATCCACTTTCTCAGAGATTGGACCATAACATACATCTCCAATTAATATGTAGAGTATTTCTGCTTAGCTTCATTAATATTTTCACTGAAGAATTCCACATGTCTCCCTTCTTGACTGAGAACACCCCCAATAGCTCTTTTACTGGCATCACATTTAATGGTGAACACCTTATGAAAATCAGGGAGAGTTAAGATAGGTTGTTGAGAGACTCTTGTCTTCAAATATTCAAAGGACTTGTCTACAACATCAGTCCATACAAACTTGCATTTCCTTCCCCCTTTGATAGTGTCTATCATTGGTGCACTCACCCCACGGAAATTATTTACAAATTTCCTATAGAAGCTAGCTAGCCCATTAAAAATTTTGACCTCACTGAAATATTTTGGAGTGGGCCAGTTCAGTATGGCTTCAACCTTGGAAGGATCCAATTTCAAATTACCTTTGGAGATGACAAAGCCAAGAAATATCAGTTCCTCTTGCATAAATACACTTTTTTCCAAATTTATCCTCAACTTTTCTTCATGTAGCCTCTTCACTTCCTTATCTAGATGTAACAAATGCTCTTCTTTATCTTTGCTAAAGATCAATATGTCGTCTAAATAGACAACTATAAATTGATTTATGAAAGGCTTAATGACCTCATTCATCAATCTCATAAAACTACTAGGAACATTAGAGAGGCCAAAGGGCATCACTACCCATTAAAACAACCCCCCATTGGTTTTGAAAGCTATCTTCCACTCATCACCTTCTCTAATCCTAATTTGATGATACCCACTCTTTAGATCAATCTTTGAGTAATATTTTTCTCCTCCTAGGTAGTTCATGAGATCTTCTATCCTTGGCATAGGAAACCTATATCTGATGGTTATCCTATTGATTTCTCTAGAGTTGGTACATAGTCTCCATGTACCCTCTTTCTTAGGTGCTAGAACTGCAGGGACTTCACAAGGGCTTATGCTCTTCCTAATGAAGCCTTTTTCCATCAACTTTTGACTCTGTCTTGCAACTTATGCATTTTGGTCAGGGGTCAGCTTGTAAGCAGCCTTATTTGGCAAGGTAGAACCAGGTATGAGGTCTATAAAGTGGATAATATCCCTCTGTGGTGGTAAAACATCAGTAATCTTGTCTACAACTATCCCTTTGTATTTGTTCAAAAAATATGCTACTTCTTTGGGGCCAACACTTCTATGAGGTTCTTGACCTTTTGGTGTCTTCTTAGGCTTTGTTTTGGGCTTTACTATGATGGAAATACAAGGTGTGCCTCTCTCCTTAAGGAATTTCAAAAATTCCTTCTCTCCCACTAAGGTAACACTGTTTGTTAAGGCTTTGTCTTTCTCAAAATCAGGGAGAGGTGTCATAGTGTAACTAATCCCATTCTTAGTCAAAGTATACACATTTTTCTTCCCCCCATGTTGGGCATCAACATCATATTGCCAAGGTCTTCCTAGGAGAAGATGACATGCATCCATATCCACAACTTTACACAAAACTTTATCTTTATATTCTCCTACTTGAAACTCTACCCAACATTGCTCATCTACTAAAGCTTGTTGATCCTTATTAAGACAAGATACTTTATAGGGGCTTGGGTGGGGTATTTTATTCAAACCAATATTATCTATCATTACATTAGAAACTAAATTCTCTGTAGAACTGTAATCAACAATAACTTTGCAAATATTACCAAGTACTTTGCAGTGAGTTCTAAATAGACTATTCCTTTGTGGGGGCTCCTTGGGAGTTGGCATCTTCAGGAGTGTCCTATTGAAAATTATGCATTCTCCTTGCTCAGGGTCTACAAGTTTGGATGTAGTGGTGTGGTAGGAGGTCATTCTTTAACAGTCCTCATCCTGGGTGAGTTGGACTCTTCTATCTCCTCCTGATGCACCAGCCTTGTTTAGAAATCTAAAAGATTTGTGACCAACTTGATTATAGGAAAAACACTTTCCAGTGAATGTGGAGTTTCTTCTACATCTTGACCTTCCTCTACTATTGCCTCTACCCCCTCTGAAATTACCTCTATTATTATTCTCTCTTTCATACTCTTGGTGATTGGATTCTCCCTTTGGTCTTGGAGATGATCCTCTTCCTTGAAACCTTCCCCTACCTCTGAAAAAATTTCCTCTTCCTCTACTATTCTATTCTCCTCTCCTTCTTTGTTTGTCTTCAATTTTCATAGCCATCTGATAGCACTGGTGTACAGATTGGGGACAAAACAAACTTAGTTTCATCCTGAATACTGTACTTAAGCTCATTCATGTATCTAAAAAGTTTTTGTTTCTCACTTTAAAGGGTCTTTGTCTTCATGGAGATCTTGTGGAATTCATCAGTGTAAGATCCCATATCAAGATCCTTTTGCTTCAAATTCTGTAACTTCTTGTGCAGAGTTACTTCATAATCTCCAGGAATAAATTGCTTCTTGATTTCTCTTAACATCTTCTTCCATGTGTTTATAGGGTCCTTTTCTTTCTCCACCCTTTCCCTTTGTAGGAAGTTCCACCAACTTAGTGTAGGTCCTTTCATTTTGGACTTGGCAATCTTTGTTCTTTGTGAGATAGGGACATCCTCACATTCAAAGTAGTTTTCTAGGGCCTTCACCCAATCCATGCATTCCTCAGGGTCCATCTTGCCTATAAACATTGGTAGGTATGGTTTGTTATCTCTCCTACCCACTCTCTCCAAATCTTCTAAGATTCTTTTCTCTTTTGGCACCTTTGTCTTCTCTTCTTCTTCTTCTTCTTCTTCTTCTTCTTCTTCTTCTTCTTCTTCTTCTTCTTCTTGGCTTGACTCTGAATCATCCCCATTAGTCCTACTTATCTAAGAACTCTTCAATTTCTCTATTTCTGCTTCCATCTTCTTATTCTTAGTTATCTGCTCCCTCACAATCTTGGCTAGCTCCATGTTGGTGACCCTCATAGGGATCTCTCCATTAGTATCATCAGTCTTCTCTGCCATTCTTATTCCCAAGAGCTTTTCTAGGCTCTGATACCACCTAATGCAGAGGTGACAACAAGAAGTGTGATATTTCTCTTTTTCCTTCAATAAGACACCCAAGTCAACTTGGGTCCTCCTAGGATCCTAGATCCTTTCGTACACAATGTCTTCTACCTATTCAAGGTGGTAGAACCAATTCCCAACTCTTCCCAATTGGATACAATCCAATTCAAAATCTTACACTTTTGAGATTTAGGGACCCTAGCCCTATTCTAGGCCTCAAACTAGAAGTCTTCACCAGTGACTTAACCAACCCAAAAAACTATTGGGACACCTTCCTTATGTCATAGGGACCAATAATCATCCTTTTTTTATCCCTCCAACTGTCGTACAGTACCTGTCTAGGACTATCCTAGAATTCCTTATAGTACTATCCAATTGGTTTTTCCAACTTAACTTTTCCTCCTGATCACCTTCTAGAAAACTAAGGATATATCCAGATACCCTTTATGAAGTTGTGTCAGACCCCAAAGCCTTAGAATCCAACTCCACTCCAACAACACCTAACACTCACCAATTTTTCAGACCTAACTGGCCTAATTAGGCTTGGATTTCAAGGCAAGTACTAGAAATTGGGTGTATGGGATTGAAAAAATGCTTCAGATGTCTTCAACTAACTCCATAAAACTCAAATCCACTCCTAGTTCACTCAACTAGACTTTCTAATAAACTTAATACTTCCTTCTCCTTCATTCTGGGCTGAATATTTGAGATATTCAGCCTAGGGCTTGATGCATGAGGGATTTACCCTTCAAGCCATCTCCTGAACTTTTAGAATCAATAAATACACCATCCTAACTTGCATTTTCCAATATCTTAGAGAAATCCACTAGATAGAATGCAAGTTAGGGCTCCATTTGCAATCTGTGCTTCAAATAGGCTCTTTCCTAGACTGCTTTTTGGAAAACTCAAACAAAACTTATCAAATCAAAATCAAATGACTTAAAACCAATTTCAGAGTGCAATTAACACAAAAGAACTTCAAGACATCAACTTGGTTTCCGAATCTCACACTAGACATGGATGTACAACTCTAAAATGCTCAGAAAAATGTTTCATATTCCATTTCCCTTGCATCAAAGTTACATTTCAAAACTTCTAACCATGTAGGTTCGAAGTAATAACTTAAGAAAAATTCAAATGTGAAGTTGGATTGATCAAAAACGCCCTGTGACTATTGGGCTTCCATCTTACAACTCTCCAAGGAACTTTTGGAAGTTGCATGAGCAACTTTTTGACAACTTTTACAACATTTGGCAAAACTTGTCTTTTTGCACTCGAAGACTTTTGGAATGAATCCAAACCTATAAAATTGACATAAAATGCTTAAAATAACATGGATATAAGGAATTTAACACTAAGGACTCTAACAACACAAAAACATGCTTAAGGCAACATAAACCTAACTAGGTGATCCAAACGGACTAAGGCATCTCTAGGATCATAAGATTTCCTAAGAGATCCTTGACCATACACACATGGATCCCAAAACCAAAATAGGATGATCCTCTAAGACCAATCCATTTATTAAAAAAAAGATCCTCTAAGATCAATCAGTGATAGTCATGGGTGCACTACACTAGTTATCTATAGTGAGCATGACTATTTTCTCAATCCTCGGTCTCAGAAGAGGCTTTGTGTTGAGGTCAACCTTTCTAGAGACCTTAAAGAGTCTGTTAATATCCAGGTTGGTGACAGCACCTTCTCTCAGTTAAATTAAAAATCATAGGGTAGTGATTCTAGAATTTTTAATTTAATTGATAAATTTAAAAAATGGTCATGTCAGTGTATATTTCCCACGTTCTTATTATTACTGTCAGTACTAACATTGTCGCCTTCGATTTTCTACGGTGACCGCGCATTAAATGCAATTGCCGTCGTAATCAAATCTTATCGTTTCAAAGATACCTACCGTCATTGTAGTACGTATAGACACACAGCTGGCATACTTATTGAAATTGTAAATGAACAACAATAATATTGATATCATATTCACGGGCAGTGCTTCTACAATTTTATGCATGATGATTACGAATCTTAATCCATGTACATTTAAATACTTAGAAATGAACTTCCACACAAATTTAGTGACAACATACTAAAGCTGCAAATAGTGAGTTTAATCTACTGTAAATTTCTGATGACGCTTCCAGAAAGGCACGTTGCAGACCATTATGATAGCATGAGGAACAACAAATCAAGGAAGACGTGTTAGAGATCATTTTTCAGCTAGAACAGTGAAAAGTTCTGAAGCATGGAGATCGATCGCCTCTGATCTATTTTATTCATTTACCATGCTTTCTCCTCTAATTTAGAACAGATTTCTTCATCACTATCAGTACTAGCATATTCGCCATCGAATCCGTATATTTGCGCCCCATTAAATGCACTAAATGTGTTTTCAGTCGTTATCATTGTCATTGTAATACGTAACGCATACCTGGCATATTAACGAAGGACCACACACCTTACTGCCCTTCGTGTTATGGGTAAGGCCGATGTCATTTTCAATAATGTGCGTAAATTCTGGTCGCCAGCTTTACCACTATATGTTAAGGTCCTTCCTGTCTCATTTTCTGTTGCTCTAAGCAAAGAAAAAGTCATGGCTGTCCAGATGAAAAGCCTTGCCCTCTTGTTCCTATTTGTGGGTGCCCTCAGCTTTCATATGACTACATAATGTTAAGTTTAGTTTTTTTTCAAATTACAGTCATCATTTCTAGCATTAGAGTAAGATTTAATGTAAGGGGTATCACTTTTATTAAATTTCATTCTCAATGAATCTTAGTATCATCTTTGAAAGATGTCAAACTTTTACATTAAATAAAACTTCATTTCATAAGTCTGAACCATTCAATTTTATATAATTAGATATTTTATTAATTATTTATAAAAATAATATAAATATATATATATTATATAAAGTTAGTTTACTATATCACAAATATCTTGTATATATGATAAAATGTTTTTAATATAAAAATGCAGATTATTTTTTATTTTATTGTAGTTTCAATTGTAAATTATTTATCATAAATAATAATTACAATTCTTTTCGATGTGATAAAATTTGTATAGCTATATTAATTTTTGTTTTGTTTTAGTTTTCTTTAAAAAAAGTGTCTTAGTTTGTAATATCAAAAGAAGAAATAAAACATGCTTATGATAGTGTTGGTTAATAATTTATCTTTATTTATCTTGTATCCTTGTTTCACTCTTGTTGTATTAATGATCTATAAAATCTACTCTACCTTGAAATTAAGAAATCATTTAGAAAATCTACTCTACCTTGAAATTACGAAATCAGTTAGAACTTAAGATTGTGCTATTTTCTTTTCAAATGAAAAGTTTAGAATAATAAGAGAAATTTTTTTTATGCTTTATACTTAATATGAAACAATTCACAAATGTGTGCTTGAAAATGTCTAATTTGAATTATTTTAAAGTGTTTCTCTATCCGTTGTTTCTTCTATAAGAACATAATGAATAATAATACTGTCAAACTCTTTCAATTTAAATCTCATATGCAAGAATATTATTAATCTTTTCAAAGCCTATTTTATTCTATTCTATATAAAGATTAAATACCACAAGATCTTGGCCTATTTCTTTTATAAAAAAATAATTTAACCAAATATGTTTTATTTTTTTTATCAAAAAGTAATCTAATAAAATCTAAGAATTAAGCCCGCACTCTTGCCCGGATTGATGAACCTCCATTAGGGTTATAAAAAAAATCTAAATAAAAATAAAAATAAAATATTTTTATTAAATAAATTTAAACTTCTATAGAATAAATAAAAATAAAAATAATATATTTGTATTAAATAAATTCAAATTGCTATAGAGTAATAAAAATATATGATGAAGTTTTATAGAAATATTAATTACTTGTAATTTATATTATATAATTATTTTAATATTTAAACAAGAAACAAATATATTTTTTACATAATTCTTCTACCACAATTCAATTGTGTAGTTTTTGAGTCAAACTCATTGACCCATGTTTCATGAGTAGTGGTTCACAAAAACCCTTCTATCATGAGAATAAATGGAACAGTTAACACTTAAGCATTGAGACTTCCCTCGAATAATGAGATGGGTTACCTCACCAAAATTCTACTTAATAATTTTTCTAAACAAAATGATAATAAAAAGATATACAATACACATCTTAATCACAAAAGTCAACAAATTTGCACTATATATGACTATATCCATATAAAATATTTTTGATAATTGCTATAACCCTTGTAAATAATACTGATTTTAATCAACAATTAGCATTTAAAATGATTCATAGAAATTATCTTTCACTTTTATTAAACAAATGATTCATAGAAATTATCTTTCACTTGTATTAAACAAAAATTTCATGTAAAAAATAATATAACGTTTTATCATTGCCCAATTGAGTATGTCCATTTATACAAATAATTTAAATTTATAAATAAAATTTAAAATAAAATAATCTTTCTAATTACTTAAAAAAAGTAATCTAATCAAATGTAACAACCGGAACATAAAGATGTCTGAAATTCAAACTACCATAGTCTATTGAATCTCAAAAAGATGTCAGAAATTCAAACTACCATAGTCTATTGAATTTCAAAAAGATGTCAGAAATTCAAACTACCATAGTCTATTGCAGATTCAAGATCATAGCACATTGAAACATCTCAAGGATATTTTCTATCCTTATACATCAAGTTGTATCAAAACAAACAAGTGCCATAAAATAAGAATAAATAAATAGAAGAAACCATCATAAAATTTATCTAATAAAATTTTACTATTAATTTTATGAAAGACAAAGACAGAAGCAAAAATAAAATAAATTACTGAATAAAACCACAATATCAATAAATTTAATAATAAAATAAGTTTTAAAATAGAAAAATGTGATTCTGAGGGGAGGGGATTTAAATTTGTAGATGTTAGACAAATGGCAAATAAATTTTCTAATCTGGTGGGCTAAATTCTAGACCCACTGTATTTTTGGGGTTCAAATATATAAGTCTAAAATGTAGGGGCTCCTATTTTCATGAAGAAGAATCCAAATAATCCTATAGCAATTTGTAATCTTCTTTATGAAACCTCTTTTCCCTAAAAAATAGAAGTTTAAACCTTCTCATAAACCACACCCTAAGATTCCATCAATTACGCATCTAATAAACATTATCACAATCCATTTTACTCACAGATCATACCATTTTATAATGTTCACAATTACGGGCAGTAATTGTGGAATTTCAGGCACGATGTTTCAGACCTTAGACCATATACCTGCGTTTGATAAGTGGATATGGACTCCACACAGTTGAGTCGCATCATACTCTAGCTGTAAAATAGTGATTGTAATTTTTTGTAAGTTTCCAGTGACGCTTCTAGGAAGACACGTATTATAGACTATAAATGATAGCATGAAGAATAAGAAGGCAGGAAAAGGTGTTACAGATCATTTCTATTACTGATATGGTAAAACAGTGTATAGATACGTGGTCCAAGTTCTGAAGCATGGAAATTGATGTCCTTTTGGCTTATTTAATTATTTATCATGTTTTCTCGATTAAATTAGGTCAGATTTTCTTAACTGAGAATAAAGTATTCCTTCTTGGTTTTTGAGGAAGAAGATTGAAACTGAGCTCTAACATTTATTTAAGGCAAACATATATATTTTTATTATAATGTGACATTAATAAATGCTTGATTAACTTTTTTACATATTTTATAACCAGTGACTGCGAGTCTGATAAAGAATATATATATAATTGGTATTGACAGAGCTCACAAGGATGGAAGAAGTCTTTAGTTTCCACGTTTTCATATCACTGTTAGTACTAGTGTAGTGTAGTCGCATTCAACTTGCTGCATTCACCCCCTATTAAATGCACTAAATGTCAGTGCCCTCGTTATCAAGTCTTGCAATTTCAAAGATACCCATCGTCGTAGACGCACAACTGGCACATTAAGGACCACACATGTTATTGCCCTTTCACAAATGGATAAGCCAGACGCCATTTCAATGACGTCCATTCATTGTTAATCCCTCTATATGAAGGTCCTTCCCTTCTCATATACTGAACATCCAGCTTTCCCTCATTGCTCTGAGCAAAGAAAAAGTCATGGCTGTCCTGATGAAAAACCTTGCCCCGCTGTTCCTTTTTGTGGGTGTGCTCTTCCTGCTTGCAGCCCCTAGTTCGGTATACTGCTCTTCTCTTTTCGATCGTTACAGTATAACTGTAATAGTTCTCAAATTTCTGGATAAGATCATGTAAATTTATTTTTTATTGTTTTAGTTTCAAATTTTTTTGTTTATGATCTTATAAATTTATTTTTCTTATGGCTATTTAGAAGTACACTCATACTGATGGATGGATCATGAGAATGAGACTGTGAAAGAAGAGAAATGAAAAGTGTTTAACATTGTGATATTGTTATCAAGATTTAATTGTGAAGTTTTTGAGTCAAAGTCATTGACACATGTTTTATGAGTAGTGGTTCACAAGAACCCATCTGTCATGAGACTGAATGGATTACTTAGTACTACTTAGATCTAGGTGATGCTCATAGAGAGAGATGACTTCTTATGAAGCACTACGCATAAAACATGGATCAATAAATTTGACTCAGAAACTACACAGTTGAATCCTGATAGCTTAGAAAACATCTCCTACTTATTAAGTACTTCACAAACAATAATTTTCTTTATATTCGCATTCTTTATCTCTTTAGTCAACATGATCTGCTAGTTCTCTCCGTTCTCTTTTCTAGCAATCTCACTCTGCTCCCAAACTCATAAAGAAATTATCTAATTTTCTTTTCCTTTACTTTTATCTTGAACTAAATGTTTCATGTCTTTAATTAAATACTATCATATAATGGATTTCTTTTTTGGGGGGGGCTGTGTGAGAATCCTAAGAAATTTTCGATCGGGCCGTATTTGCAGGGGCAAGATGTAACCGTAACGTTTGTAATGGTTCAACATGCCGATTTTGGACAAGTGTTTAAGATCGTTGGAAACACTACCGTGCTGGGTAATTGGACGCCTACTAATGTGAGCAACATGACATGGACTCCTGGCGATGCCTGGGCCAGCTCTGTGGTATGTTTTGTTTCTCTTTTTCAGTGCCTTTATAATCTGTTTTATGAAAGGAGCTATGCTGACCTACATAAACGTATTGGTCTTAATCGTGGGTTGTTATTTGTTTTGTAAAAAGACATTGACGAAGGGAGTACCATACCAGTACAAACCAATGGTGGTTAGCTTTGATAGTGGGAACAGCGTGTGCTGGGCGCCTGATAATAATCGTGACCTAACGGTGCCTGCAGATTATGCCAAGTCTGATTATGTGGAAACGGTGTTTTGGAAGGTGTCTTGCGGTTACGATTGTCATTCCACCACTGCTTGCTCTGTCACAGGGACAATCTTGGGCCCTATTCGCCAGGTTGTGGTATAATATAAATCTAATGAAGCAGTGCACGAATTAATAATTTTTCTCTCAGTCGCTTGATACAATAAGCTTTGTACTCCCTATCTATGTTATGTTGATACAATAAGTGTTGCACTGCGTATCTGTATATTATCTGTCTTATGAGCGCAAATATATAACTGGGCGTTCTGTTAGCGTTGCTATGTCTTCAATAAATTTATACGATATTGGGTTTCTGTGAAATCAATCATTTCATAAATAGAAATTAGCAGTCGGAAGCAGGCCTTATTGGATGGATTGATCGAGATTTGATTCTAGGGTTTTAGCAGGCCTTAAGAGAACCCAACGTAGGCAAAACCAGGGATTTTAAGGGAATAGCCTTCTAGCTCAAAAGACCATCTCACTAAAAGAAATAGTGTTGAAGAAATTTTTAACTGTTACGTTTCTTGGGAGTATGGAAAACTGGCTAGTGATTGTTATTTCCTCTACGCTTCTCATTCTCTTGCACAAATGAGGTTGTTTGTTCAGAGAAAGTTGGCATAGGGAGGTGCGGTCGAAATTTTCGTGGGGTTTCTTTTAGTGTTTTTGGTTTAGTTCTTTTTTTCTTTCTATTACGTCGGAAAATATTTTCTAAATTACCAAGTCATTTTTAAGACTTGAGTTAGAGTTAATGTTTGAAGGTATTCATTCTATTAAATCTCATATATGATGTGATGTTATCATCATTTTTAGGAATATTGAGGAGTTACTTCAAATAAATCTTTTATATTTAAGAAACTAATATATAGTTATAATTTCAATTATTTCATGAGTTATATATATATATATATTAAGGTCATTTTTTTGCACTAAGAATCTATGAAATTCATTTTTCAAATAAAAAATCATTTCTAATACTAATACTCTTTTACTTGCTTTCCAATACTAAAATTTTAAATTATTCAAGAGATATAAGCTATTCTTCAAATTTGACCAAATAGTACATGTATTTTAAACTTGAAAATATCTAATGAGGAAGCTAAATAACTTATGCTAGCTTTGCTACCATTTATTTGTATATTTTCTAAAATATTATAAGAATAGGTACATAATCTTTTCTAAATATTATAAGAATAGGAACATAATCTTTTCTTCTACATATTTCTCCTAAAATAATATAACAACTTACAATCTTCAACTTTTCTGACTAAAATTTAAATCTTCAAATAGAATCATATTATATAGGTTTTTATTGCCCAACTATGTTTTCTTGGGTTATATATGAAGATGAACAATCACTAGGTGTGGATATGATACTTTTATAAATTGAATTATATGTTTTAAAGTTGATATTAGTGTAGAAAGTGACACATTGACGCTCTGATGAATTCTAGTACACATATGCTTTTATTTGTTTCAATACAATATTGTCTATTGTTACCATGAATAAATTTTGAACATATGTTCTTTTACATAAAACTTCTTCTTCTTTCAAACTTTGTTGTTTTGTATAGTTTTAGATCCTTCTATATCAATTAATTTTGGTACCATTATTATCATACTGAGTATATAATTAATGATCCCCAAAATAAATTTCATGAAATATATTATCTTAAATTATTTAAAATATATAATACGTATTAACATAACAAGATAAAGATGATAAAGATAAAGATAAAGATGAAAAAGGATAGCCCTGTAAAACCTGTTTTACTTAATAAAAAACATAACAAGATAAAGAAGAATAATCCATTTTGATATTGAATGTCGATAACCCATTTTGATTTTGTGGGAGGCTAACATGCCCGGGATATTTTGGTTATGTGAAAGTTTAATGTGTAAGTAGTCTTTGCTACATGTTCATATTGTTTGACCTATAAGGTCTTTGCAATATGTTGTTGTTGTCTAAACTTTTTGGGCCAGGATGGTGGGTTTTCTTCCCTGCTTCTTTCCCCCTGGAGCTCCATTGAAGTAGTTTTAAAATAAATATATAATATATTATAATGGCTCTGCCATTTTTGCTAAAAAAATTAAAAACACGATAAAGAAGGATCATAAAGGAGAATAATTAGACCAGTTTTTATATTAAAAAAGAAACTGAAGAATTCAAAATACATCTATCATCACATGGTCTAATTACTTATTTAAAAATATTGTCTTTGATCTTAATTATTGATATTATTTAGGCCATCTAAGGGGCTAGACATAGAAGAAATATATTTACCATCATGCCTAAAATTTAAGTTAAAAAACCCTACTAATTTTTTGATCTTTATCAAATATGATACAACTCTTAGGTGTGTAGTAACTTTTGACTTACTTAACAATCTTAAGTAAACATAATCCACCATTCCCCTAGGATGTATTGTAGTGCACTTTAGAAATGTTAATCTGGGAAGTGTAGTGCCCAAAGTTTTATGACACAAAACATGGGAACTTTTTTAGAACATGTATATATAGATAACACTTAAAATGATGATGATATATTTCTCACACATAGTGAACACACATCACTCAGGTCTAAGGATATACATGTTAAGGTTAATGGGTGAGATAATCAGCTCGCATGGATTGTGAGATAAATTATTACACTACTAAACACCAAAAACAATATAAACATATTCTAAGAAGGGTGTCCATGGGTTTTGTTAACCATAAAGCCCAATATTATTTAAGTGAGCCAAAGTTGAATGATTATGTAATTTAGTGGCTTAACAATTTAAGAGGCTTGATCTCCCATTTGAGCTAATAGATTGTTACTTACCCATCTAAATAATTTATCCACTTAATGAGAATGATTTTTTTTGGGGAAAAATTGGCAAGCCACTATAATATATTATAATTTTATACTTAATCAACATTATGTAACAAGAGCAAGATCTCTATATTTCAATTTTTTTGATTAAAAATAACTTTTAGTGAGACTATTATCACAATAGTAAGTATACATAGTATTTCATACTAAAATTGATACGCACTTTATAATTATTACTTTACCATATTGACTCAAGTGTACTAAATTTAATAATTGTCCAAACTCATAATTGAACGCACGCGCGCGCGCGCACACACCCGCGCGCACACACACACACACACACACACACACACACACACACACACACACACACACACACACACACACACACACACACACACACACACACACACACACACACACACACACACACACACACACACACTCATTATAATGTAAACAAAATTAATGATTATATTACTTTTATTACATCTATTACTCTTTATTATTATTTTATTTTTCTCACTATCACATTAACATAAGAATTATATTATACATTTATTAAAATAAAATAAGAAGAATATGCTAAAAAGATGGAAAAGTAGCTTTCTTCATTTTCTTTACCCTCTACATGGGATCGAGGAAGAAAGGATGAAGTATAAAATAGACTTAAAGAATACATATTCACATTTTTTACTTTATTTTCTTAAGAAAAGGGCAGAACCCATACTTGCATTAATAGGAAAATAGTTACAAAAGAAGATAAACCAGATCATATAGGAACAAAAATACTAGCCTAGCTATAAAAGTAACATATAGGAGATGCTAAACAATTGATAACAATGAAAAAGATAAAAAATAAGACAAATAATATATGGAATTTACTATACATAGTCCATTACCATATACTACTTATTGAAATACCATAACTAAAACCAAAGGACAAATTATACAATGTGAAATGTTAGGCAATGCAAAACTAGGGTAGATAACATCTCATAAATAAAGATTTTTCACATTCAGAAGGAAGATGCCCCCAATAGGCTCAAGAGGTGATTCAAGTACTAAATGAGGATAATGTTTCCTTCACTAAATATGTAATTTTGAAATGGAAAATGAATGACAAAGACATAAATATAAATTAGGAATGATTTAAGTGTATTTAGAAATGAAATAGGAAATTAGAAAATTTATATCTGAATAACTGATAGACGGAATACAAGAAATACCTGTAATTGATTTTCTGAGATCCTGACATTGTAACCTACCTTCATGTCAAATTTGATCAATTTTCAAGGGTATATGTCATTTGAGATGACGTATACCTAGGTATAGGTCATTTAAGAAGATGTATACCTAGTGTTTTCACTCAAAATTCTTAGGATTTGTCCAACTTTTCCCAATCTTCCTAAAAATGATTTAATAGCTCTATATCCTATTATCATAGACAAAAAATGGGCAAACAGGGTTTGTCTCGGTCAAAACCCCATTTACGATTTAACCTTGAGATTGAATTGAAAATGCATAAAGGAAAGTATGTAAAAAGTTAAATGTTAGATTCACCTTTCATAGATCCTCATGGGTGGATTAAGAAATCACTCATATCCTTGAAGATGATTGAATATGCATGGTTCTATGAAAGATACTCCTAGTTCTTCAATGTAGATATGGTTGATAATGACTTGCAATGAAGGAGAGATGAATGTAGATGAATGCAAGGAATGAAATGATCTTCTTTATTGATTGATAATTACTCTACTTGTCCATAATGAGAAAGGATTCTCGCTTTAAAATCTTAAATCTAATTTCTTAATTTCTCTTGATTTCTTGATTGCTCATGAAAAAAAGATTGCGAATGCTTGATTATAGTTATGGATGTAAAAATAATGAGAGATAAGGTGTTTTTATAGTTACTCCATCATTTTAAGATTCAAATTTGATACATGCTAACCACCAAACTAGTTCTTCCATTAACACTCTAACATTGAGCCATGGGCCCAATTTGGGCCAAAATAATAGGGTATAGGTCATTTGAGGTGATGTATACCTAGGTATAGGTAATTGAAAATGACTTATACCTAGGGTTTTAGGCTCAATTTTAGACTAGGTGTTGGGATGGTAGAGAAGAAGTAGGAAAAGAGGGATCGGGTTATGAGGATCAAGCATAATGGACATATAGCCTTGAAATCACCAAAATGTGGCCTAATAGAGAATCCAATTATGGGTGATAAATTTTTAGGATAGTACATCTAGCCCCCACTTTATCAGGAAATGAGACAATCTCATGCTCTAGGTAAATTAGATCGATGCATACGAATGATCTTATCAAGGTCAAGGAGACACAGAAACATCAAGCCCCCAAGTGAATTAAGTCCTTATCAAATCCAAAATTAAGATAAAAGAGGCATTGCTTGAAGGAGAGAGAAAAAGAGAGAGAAAGAGGCATGGAAAGTAGCCTAATAGGGTATTTCCTTACTATAGATTATGCAAAGAGAAATTGTTTCTGCAAAAGATGGCATTGATAGTCTATTAAGTTGTGTTATGCTAGTCAACCCATCAAAAAATAGGGATCATTCCTTAAAGAAAGCATTGTCTCCATGAAGTGATCCTAAAAAGGAAATCAATCCTAAGCAAATCATCGTCTCCAAAGGGATCTATGAAAGGAGGATTAGTCCTTAAGGAAAGAATTATCTCTATTAAGCTATCCATTTAATAATGCATAGGGGAATCATAATAAAAAGATGAATGTACTTGGAAATAATTTTATCTTTATCCATCTCAATAAGAGAGATTGCATTGAATTATTATCCATGTACAAAATATGAACCAAGGATTGGAGTGCGTGTCATCACATTAAAGTAAAAATATTGCAAATATCTTAATGGGAGAAATATTTTTAACAAAGCATACATATACCAACAATAGGCGTTTCCACTATAAGACCCCCCCAAGAAATGAAAAACCAAGGGAAATAAACACATGACGAAAGAGAGCACAAAAGGGACATACAAAGTAAGGGGCGAGTATGATCATATGATAACTCATGTATATTATAATTTTATCAAAATGAGATTTAATCATTCCCCAAATGTACCAAAACTACAAGAAAAATAGAGCAATTTATCTTAAGGATTACGAAGAAGATTCTTTTTTGGCCAACATCATAGAGACCAAAAAGAATAGGTAGCTACTATTTTTCATCATCCCCAATCAGACACCACAAAGACACATTTATGAACAAAAACACATCCACTTCATAAAATCTAATAACATATAGAAGAAGTGATATACAAAAAGAGGAATGTTGCAACATGTTGATTCCTTAATCACATTGTGCCGACAGAGCAACAAGCATTGTCTAAATAAATGAAAACAAAAAATATAACAAGAACCACATCATAGGAGAAGAAAATTACAACAAGAAAACACAAATAATTTAGCATACAATAGGAGCTATCCAAGCATATCACCTACCCCCTCATATCGGTTTGTAGTATTTAGGGAAGGTGGGTAACACACAAGAGGAGTATATAGGGAAGGTGGGTAACACACAAGATGGGTCACCATGTTGGTCACTTGGAAAAATAGATACTTGCTTTGAAAACATAGCTAGTAAATCATGATTAACAATAATAAGCTAAAAAAAAAAAAAAAAAATAATGAGAGAGCGCGTGAGTTTGAGCAGGAGGGGAGAGTTTTCATACTCAGGGGTTTCTGAGGAGGGAGACTAGGAAGATGAAGATGATCCAGGTGGATCCAAGGAGGTTTGGAAGGTGGTTCTGCTCCTGCATGTACCTCCTGGTGTTTGGGATGTGGACGATGTGTGGTTGGACCCTCCTTGTTTCAGGTTTTGGTCCTGGCCCTGTCGTTTTGGCACTGACACCCTTTGGTTTCAGGGGTTTTGTTCGACACTGGTGTGGTGGGGCAAGGTATATGCTACTCCTTACCAGGGTGGTTTCATCTGCTTTGTCCTTGCTGGAGTGAATAGGGTTAACGACCCTTTCCAGTCTCTTTTGTTGCGGGCCCCTTGTATTTGGGGATTCCTGCTGCTTTTGCCTCTTCAGGCCTGTGTTCCTGACATTGTTAGGGAAGGGATGGTTTGGCCTAAGAATGGTGGGCAGATGTATTCTGCCTCCTCTATCAGTAGTCTTGGTGCCTCTATTTGTTGTGGTGCGGCAAAGTTGGTCCTCGTGGACATTTGGAGGAGGGGGAGGCACTGCTCCCACTTTTTTCAGTGTTTTGACATGATGGAAGGCCCATTTCTCTTGTCCAAGGACAAATGGTTGGTCATGGTGAGACGGTTGGGAGGATCTCCTACGCGATGGAGAAGAAGTATACAGGGTGGGGACTTACAGTAGTCGATGGATGCCCTTTTAATGTGCTGGGGTAAGGAGGATGCGGTTGGGAAGTCTGCCTACTGGTGTTGTGGTGGCTTCCCCTGGGGTTATGTTTTCTCTACTGTGGAGGGGTTTTGGTTGGCTGCTCCTAAGAGTATCTTTTCTTAGGCAGGGATCATACACAGAGTCATTTTTATCTCTATTGAAGCTGTGGGTGGTTTGGCTCTGGAGGGTCAATTTTTTGGCCTTTGGTGGTTGGCTGCCTTTCTTCGGTTGGATGCCCTTTTTGTGAGATGGTTTACAAAGATACTCCAGAGTTCTAGACATGGTTGTTGGCTCTTCACCTTGAAGAGCAGTTCTGTTTGTTGATGGTGTGATGGGGAGGGCTTTCTCTTCCAGTTCCTTTTTTCTTTTTGTGGGTCTGTCCTTTCTGCTTGGTCTGGATAGTGTGTTTCCTTTCTTTGTTGGGCGGGTGAATGCTGACAATTTTCAAGGGCACACCTTGGATGGTAGTTTTTGGATGAAGTTTGTAGCCGGTTTGGGTGTTTTCCCCAATCCTATGGATTTGGATTGTGAGTGGTTTATCCAGACGAGGGCTTGGTACTGTCTGTCTGGTTCTTCTTTCATGGCTCCTATGGAGGTGGAGTTGCCTCTTATTGAGGGGGAGGTTTTTGTGAATTTGGAGGTGGATGTGTTATGGTCTCTCTTCTATGGTAGGTGGTTTTACAATTTTTTCCTGGTGTTGTTGATCTCCCTCCTCACTGATCCTATTGAGGTGGGCCCCTTTACTTTTGAGGTGGAAAGGGCTGTTGCTATTGGAGGGAAGATCTATAGTCAGGAGGATATTGTTGTTATTCATAGGGAAGACCCTCGACAACCTTGCTTTTCTTTGGGTGTTTGAAAGTTCCAACTGATAGTTTGTTGGTTGAGCTTTGGTGTTGGTCTTCTTGACCTTGTTGTTCTTTTCTGTTTCGCTGTTGGGCACTCTAGATATGATTAATGTGTTGTTAATGTGTATCTAGTGTGTTGCTTTTGTACCACAGGCCAGCACCCTCTTGCTGCTGCTTTATTCAAAAACAATAATAAGCTCATACATATCAATAGTTTCAGTAGCTTGAATATAATCATTTTAATTAGAAACATTAAAATCATCATCATCAAGGGTACCTTCTCCATCCTAATTAATTTTCATTGGATCTAAGATATGAATAGAATCATCATGTTTTTTCAATTTTATATATTTCAAATTACCTAATTGCCTTGTACTATACATAGGTTGGTTAAGGGAATAAAAACATTAGTAGGTGTCTTAGGGGTGGAATTTTTTTTTGAAGTATGATCATGGGATCTAGAACAACATTTATGGTAGCGATCATGAGTACAATAGTTACCTTTGGTTTTTCTTGAGTTTTGATTTGGTTTAGGATTAATCAATATTGGGTCCTTTTCTTCTTTAGGGGGGGAGAATGGAAGACAAGAAAATAAGTTGAGAGATAACATCAATAGAATGTTTATAGGATATTTGAGGAGGAATGGAAGAATATAAAGGAGTTGTGGAAGGTGTAGCAAGAAGTCCAGGTCTAAGACAAAGAGATAAAACATCCTTAGGACTTCTACACTCACAAGATTTTGAATTTTAAATTTCTAATAGGATCGAAGAAGATTTTCTTTACAAGGTTGAGTTGGTTGAGGCATATAAATCCAAATAAATTCAAGTTTAAAGTAACCTCTAGGCGCTAAAGGATGATTGAGGCCATGATTAATTATGATTATTTCTCCATCATGAGGAAATTTAAAATACTTGTGAATATGAGAGACTGCAAATTTCATGGAAGTGAGCCAAGGAAGAGCAATCCTAACTTGAAACTGATTGAAAGTTGGGATGACAAAAAATGTGACATCTAGAGTTTTACCAGAACTTCTACTGGAAAAGTAATTGAGCCATCAGTAGAATAGGTGAAACCATTGAAAGTGTGGATCATAACATTAGATTTATAATAGAAATCACATTACAATTGTCTAGTGTAAACATGTTCTTCAACTATAACATTTACCATACAAGTCGGATTTATAATGAAACAATGAGAAATAAGACCATTAACCCTTGCTATAATGGAAGGAGTTCCATCAAGTGATTTAATAGTCTCTTTAGGATCAAATTTAATGCAAAGCTCAAGTTCAGGTTTGGGTTTAGGTTCAAATTAATCAATAAGGTTGACAACATTGTTTGCTTCAGTACATTTAATGTCATAGTCAATGTAACATGGGTGGAATAAGAAGAAGGAAAATAATGAGTAGAATCAATAGAATTGGTCAAATTAGAGGACAAATTATTGGTATAAATTTGCAAGTTTTTGTGGAGGAGGTGCTACAAATTTGTTTCCTTGATCATTAAAAAACTCAATGGATATAGTATTAGAATCAACAAGGTCTTAAATAACAGATTTCAAATGGAAACACTTCTCAGTATCATGGCCAGGTTGATGATGGTATTGATAAAAATCTTTATGATGAAAGGAGATAGGAAAAGATTTGGATGTGTCAATCAGTTTAATGGGAGGAGGTTTTATCACATTAGATTTAATTGAATTCAACATCACATTATGCAAAGACTCAGAAAGAGATGTAAAATTATGAGGTCTAATAATACATGAGAAAGGAGCCACACCTTTGGATGATGCTTCCACTTTCTCATAGAATTTATTTGATGAATTATTTATTTTCATGAATATTTTAGGTTTTTAAAACTTTTGAAGAAATTCAGAATCGTTATTATCAACTAGAGCCATTCGTGTATTACTCTCAAACTGAATAAATTGAAGCTGATAATTGTGAAGCACTGCACACAATTAAGTAAAAGACAAAAAAATTAGGAAACAACATCTTATCCCTAATGTATTTTTACAAATTTGAAATGAAAATATGTTGTATATCCACATTAGGCACATGATAAATAATTTAAGCATGCAAATGCTTAAATATACCAATGAAACTAATTAATTTTTCTTTAACACCTTGTTTACAATGCATCAAACCAGTTAAAGAAATCTTAGGAGCAATACTATTTTGAAATTTTTGAATATAATTGTTAGAAAGTTTTTAAAATAATCAATGTAATAAGGAGGCAAAAAAAAAACTATTTCAAGGCTTTACTTTGAAAGGTTCTAGTAAATAGTTTATCTAATAATTAATGATCATGAGAAAAATCAATACACAATATTTGAAATATTTTAACATGAGTCAAAGGATGAGCCTTACCATTATAAGTATCGAAAAGAGGAATTTACATGTATTGAGGAATGATATCATGGATGATATCTAAGGATAAAGGACTAGAAATATCACAAGTAGGAATATTAAAATTGGATTGAGTCATAGAAGAAATTTATTATTACAAGGATGAAACAGTTTGAGCAAAGTTATTGATAGTAGATTTACTAGAAAGAGTGGTATCTCAGATATATGTGAAATATTTGGACCATTATGGGAAATAGAAGGAATGATAGAATATGAAAAGGAAACACTATTGTAACTGGGCATGGATGAAGGTATGGACACATAAAGAGCAATTAAAGAAGGGGGAATAATAGGAATAGGAATGTTGACATGTGTAGGACTACTATTTTGTATAGGATTAGTTATGATAGGTGGAGCATAAGTAGACACACTAGGCATGGAGGTAGGAATAGGAATAGAGGTATCAACACTAGTAGTAGGTGGGATAAAATCTAATTCATAGGAACAATCTCTAATAGGTTTGACATTGTTATAAATGAGATGTGATTTAATATGCAAGATATTTACACCATGTTCATCATTATGGAGTATTTTCCTCAAATCCTCTAATATGGAGATGACCTGGAGATTGGAGTTTTTTTTCCTAACTATTGTTCAAATTTTTCAAAATCATGACAAAGCTTTTGGACTTGTATTGGAGGAACTCTTAAGGTATCATCTTCATCATGGGATGAATGGTTCTCAATAATATGAGGAATTCCATTAGTATGCATGTTGGTCTCATCAACACTCCTATGAAATAAGGAGGACTTGGGATAAAAGGAACCCATAAGTCTATGAATTATCCTAACTAGAATGCTAAAAGTAAGAATCAATGTAATAAAACTCATACACTATAAAATGAAAAAGAGATAGATCTAATGAAATTTAAATTGTGAAAGAGATATGCAAACATCAAATATGTACAATTAATGAAACGCACATCAAACTATCACATCAAACATGAAGATATAAATAATACAATGTAGAAATGATGTAATGTAAGTAGTGATTAATGTAGTGCATATAAAATACATCAAAAAACCAAATCAAAGGGAATCTAATAGAAAAATTAAATTTATGTTAGAATATTTGGGTTCAGCAAAATGTGAACCTACAATCACACAAAGGGAATTTAACACCAAAATCAAAATCATGGAGCTACAAAAAAATTGTGATAATGATTGGGAGATTATTGACTATTGATCATCTTGTATCCTTCCTATTTAGATTTGGGTATGATTTATTTTTATTTTCAGATCTATATATTTGTGCTTCAAATCTATATTTTTTACATGCTTTCAATTACACTTTGATTGTGCTTTTATCTAGGGCTTTCTCTATTAGATTGAGGTAGATATTTACATTACATTTATGCAATTTATCTCATATCAATTTAGACATTTAATCTAGATTCATAAGAAGTACACATATTTACCTTTGTCATATTGGCTATTCATGGAGGTAAAAATCACCAAAATATGTGGTTGACCAAGGAAAACCCCTATATAGCCACGTGCACAAATATTTTCCAGATTTGTAAGCACAAAAAAACTCAAAAATAACTATCCTAACTTTTTTGGCATCCCAACATTATGACCGACAACCCAAAACTTGTTTTGGAAATAAATATGAGGTTTACATAATCTCAAATGACGTATACCCAAGTATAAATCATCTCAAATGACTTATACCCTCAGAAACATTCTCAAATTTAGTAGGTAGTCTAGTACCGGTTGCGGTATCTCAGAAAATTAGTTATAACCAGTTTTGGGATTCTGATAGTTGGGAATTGAGATCTGAATCTCCATTCTTCCTATTTAGTATACATCATTTCAGATGATGTATACTTGGGTATAGGTAATTTGAGATGATGTATACCCTATATTTTCTACTGGAACAAGTTGCAGAATGTCTCTCAGAGTGTCAGCATACTACAAACATTCTAACAACTAATTTTGAGTTTGATTATATCTCTAAATTTGAAAAATGTTTGTGTGGGTGGCTATATAGGGGTTTGCCTTGGTTAATCCCCAATTTTAGTGATTTCTACCTCCATGGATGGCCGAATATGACATATATAAATGCGTGTAATTCTTCTCAATGTAGAGGATGTCTACATTTCTATGAGATAAAATGCACAAATATATTGTAAAGATCCACCGTCATGTGATAGAGAAAACCCTATATGAAAATACTCTCAATGTGTGACTGAAAGAATAAAAAAAGCTTAGATCTGAAGCGCAAATTTGTAGTTCTTAAAATAACAAGAAACCATACTCAAATCCAAAAAGGAAAGATACAAGCCAATCAATAATTGATGATTTTCTAGTCATTATCACAATCCTTTTGTAACTCCATGATGTTTAAAAATAGTTTGAATGCTTGGATGCTTGATAAAAATTTGATGTAGCCTTTATTCACAAGTCCTCACTTCATGGGATGTCTTTAAATTGGGGAAAAAACCTTACAATTTCTTTCATCTCACAAAAATGAAGTGTGAGGAATGATTTTATACAAAAGCGGGATATAGAATTGAGAGGGTCGACTATAGATCTCTATCCTTGATTTATTCACTAAGATGGGGCAGATTTTTTTAATTTGGGTCCAAAATTCTAGGTATAGGTCAACTGAGATGATATATACCACATATTTTAGGCCCAAAATAATATTTTGGGTCCCAGACAGTGAGTGAATAAAGAAAAATATCCGAGAGTTAGTTTGGAGTTTGGGATAGAACACCAAGGCTTCAAATAGTGACATAGGGAATATGAGATGAAATTAATTATTTAGTTGGAGGAAAAATAGAGGAGAACATTTATAAATGATGACTTACCTTGATTTTAAACAATATTTAAGGAATGGAGAACCCATATTCAAATTTAGGTATTCATTACATGTTCAATTATGAAGTCCTCTCATGCACTCTATAATGAGAACACACTAAGGTAGGTGCTAAATAATCATGAAATTGTACACCACTTAGGTGCTTATAATTTATGATGGTACATTTGTCCCCCACTTTAGTGGTATATGATACTATGTGTATATGAAAGATAAAGTACAATAAATGAATAAATGAAAAAGGATATCTCAAAGCCCAAACATGTAATTATTTAAACAAAATGTTAGGAACTACATTTTGTAAAACCACTTTGTTATTTTAAAATGATAAACTACCTAAGGCTTACTAAGATAATGATGAAATATGCAAGTATTTATATGCCCCCAATTTCAGCTTTCTATTTAGGAAGGTGAAATATGGAATCATTTTTACGACAACAAATTGTGAACATAAGTTTGTTCTAAAACATAATTGGGTATATGCACGAAGATGGGGGACCAAAAAGGTGCCAAAATTTTTTTGGTCCCCCAAAACCCATAGGGCGTACGCTCTATAGGGCGCACGCGCTATGGCTTGATTCCCTGAGCCTAAGGCTTGGGAAATCAAAGATAATAGGGCATGCACCCTATAGGGCGTATGCCCTATGTAACATTATGAAAAATGCTTAAAGGAGGGAGGAAGAAATCCCAACAGGCCCTGCCAGACACATTTTAGCACTAGTCCAATACACAAAATGTAACATTTAAGTATAAGTTACATACTCTTCCATTCTTATAGTTAAGTTACATTTTATGTATATACTTCTAGGATGTTTGAGAGTGGTTTCAGCTTCATAGGAGTTAAGATAAAGATTCTGGATTTTGAGGGTTTTTAGGAAATTTTAGACTTAGCTAAATTTCAGGAATCAACACATTGTCTTGAACATGATTCTCAGTGGACTATTGATTATAATCTTAAGCCTTGAATTTATTAAAGACACTCATTAGGGTTCTTAGTGGTTGTAATGTATTGTATTGGGTCCTAAGTGGTCCTAGGTCCCCTTAGGACCCACTACGACCCCTTAGGACACATTAGGGCCTCCTAAGACCCCTTAGAAAACAATAATCATTGTAGGACATATTAATGGGCTCTAATGTGTACTAGTGTCTCATAAGGGGTTTTAATGGGTTCTAAGTGGTCCTAGGAACCCTTAGGACCCATTACAACCACTTAAGACCCATTAGGACACATTAGGACTCATTAGGACCCCTTAGAACACATTAATAGTCATAGGACCTATTTGAGAGAGAGAGAGAGAGAGAGAGAGAGAGAGAGAGAGAGAGAGTATTACCTTAGCCCAAGTAGGATTGTATGTCTTACTATGAATGACATGAAGAAAGAAAAGTGTCACCACCATTTCTAGTAAAATTTTATATCTTACTATGGACCACACAAAAGAAAGCACCACAAAATATGGTATTTAAAGTTCTTGCAGGGTTCGTGTGTTGTACTAGTTAACCCATTTAGGATATGTCCTTAAAGATTGTATGTCTATAAGGGATCCAACAAAGAGTGATCTATCCTTAAGGATTGTATGTCCATAAGGGATCAAAATAAAAAGAAGGAATCGATCCTTAAGGATTGTAAGTCCATAAGGGATCCAAAATGTAAAGCATTATAAAAAACAATAGTGGGTGTCTGCAAAATTGTGAGTAGATTGTATGCCTGCATTTTAAAGACCTCTCTCTCTCTCTCTCTCATTTTGTTATTTTGTGTCTAATATAGGATGTACGCCCTATAGGGCGCATGCCCTATAGTGAGTATAGGACGTGCGCCCTTTTAATGACATTGAAGTTTACCAAGCCTAAGGATTGGATTTACCTTGGAGTTCTAACCCAAAGGGTTGGAGGATTCAAACACGTCTGAGATGTGTTTTCCAGCAAACCTACTAAAAAATAACATTTTTTCTTATGTGCTCCCCGTCAGGTTTGCATGTGGTTCAATAACGAGAAAATTAGATGACATGATATTGTAGATCTCTCTGAAAGCAATCGAACCATGTAATTCATTTTGAATTCTCATTATGTTAAGCATTTCATCTCTTATTTCTTTTCTAGGTATGTCCAATTTTTTTCAATAACCAACATGTATTCATTTGGGCTTAGATTTTGGCTCGTTCATCAAATTTTGAAAAAAATTACATTTTCAGAAACTAGACTTCATTCTACACACTTTTAAAAAAATAAGTTTTTATTTTCAATTAGTTTCAATGATTTCTAGGGGGAGCACACAGAAATTTCACATTTTCAGGATTTGTCCACTTCGAAAAATGGCAAAAAATCACACTTTCATAAAACAATTATTAGAAAAATCCGGGATAAACTAGGTGGTGTTAGCTAATTTCTCACTGGAGTGATTAATTTTTTTTATTTTAAAGTTAACATTTTAGGGGGAGCACACCAGACGCTATGTTATGTTTTTTCACAAAAAATAGGACCACTTTTTGTGCTCCCCCTTTTTGAGGGCCTTAATCTCCAATATTTCTAAAAAAATTTAGTATTTTAGAAAATATATTTGAAGTAGAACAACTCTTGTTTTTGTCACATTTTAAAATTTTGAGTGTAACTATCCTCAATTTCTCATTGAAGTTCAGAGTTTTCTGATTTCAGAAAAAAAGTGGCATCTTATACCCCCTTTTTGGTCCCCCATCTTGGTGCATATACCCAATTAATAGGTTTCAAAAATGGATATGAAACATTATGTAGAGAATTTGGATTGATAGGGAAATTAATCACAATCATAGCACAACAAACGATGTGAGAATTATATCTCTCTAGATTCAGATATGAATGATTAAGTGAATAGGCATACGCCAAGAATTGTAACACACTCAATGATCTAACTCACTAGAAAAACTATAAAATCATGGAAGGAAGAGGGAGACCATGAATCCAATAGGATAGAAAGTTTTGTTACCTTAGGTGATTCATTAAAAAAGAAGAGGAGGAGAAGAGTATAAAGGAGAGCAAGCTGTGTTAGGCTAGTTCCACTCATCTGAAATAAAAAGGAAGTATAATTGATGGTATAGCAAGTATTGTTATGCTATTTAATTATACCTTAAAAAGTGTGCACACAAGGGTGGCTTGTGACATTTTTCACTCAGGGCCAGATTGGAAAGTTTTTGTTCATGGAGGCGGGTTATGAGATTAGTCTTATAGAAAGTATTATCTCTATGTGGGTCCATAAAAAATGATCAGTCCTAAGGAAAGCATTGCCTCTTCAAGGATTAAAAAAAATGATAAGTCCTACGGAAATAATTTTCTCCTCACGGATCAATAAGGATGATCATTATCTCCTTAGGGGTCAATAAGGACTATCACTCCTAAGGAAAAAATTGTCTCCTTAGGGATCAATAAGGATATTCAGTCCTAAGGAAATAATTATCTCCTTAGGAATACATAAGAAAAGAGAACATAGATACCTACTTCCCATGATAAGGATATAACCTTAAAACAAAAATATATGTTATATAACCCTAGTAAAGATTCAACACCCTTATTAACCATCTAATAGATAATCATGAAAGGATATCCACAATTGGGAAGAGACCCTTGAGAGGAAGAGATCTTGGTTACAAGAAATATACCTTCAAGAGGAGTTCTTGAACAAAGACAACATATTTAAGACAAACAGGAGAAGAGAACAAGAATGCATCCTCTTAGCACCCTATTTCTAAATGAAAAGAGGATTCTTGTTGAAGGATATTGCACTCTGATTCCTCAAGAAATGATACTTATTTAGGATGTTTATGAACTTTAAAGCAAGGAAAAGGTTATAGACTTGGGATGTAAATCTCTTAAAAAAGAGAAGATCCTTTCATAAAAAAACTACTCCATATAGCAAAGGATGTCATATGATAAAAAATAACCATATAAATAAGAGAAATAGAATCCTTCTATACCTCAGTCAACTCAACCAACTCAACCTCCTAAATAAAATCTCTTTTGATCAGATAAAAAATTTATAATTCAAAATATTTGTGAACTTGGAAATACTATGGATGTTCCATCTCCTTTCTCTAAACTTGGACTTCTTCCTAAACCTTCCACAATTAATTTATATGCTTTTGTTCCACCTCCTATATCCTATAAGTGTACCAATGATGTCTCTCAACCTAGTGTGGTACCTTGCGTTATGATGAAACCCTAAATTTTGCAAAAATTGTGTTTCATAAATGATAAAATCTAATGAAAACCTTAAAAATTACATTGGTATAAATGCATGGAACCAAAGATACAACACGCCTCAATAAAATATAGCACTGGTCCTAATCTTGGGTAGAATGACTTGGATGTGCATGATTTTTTCCATGATTATGTGTTGTTCAAATCCAGTGTTGGTGATTATTGATGTCGAGCCAAAGGAATTCAGAATCCCCACTAAAGCCTACTATGATGTTGAGGAAGTCAAAGAGATTGCAACACATAAAATCAAAAAGGAATTTTCAGAATTTGTTGCGCACAAAATTGAGGAAAAAGTTGTAGAGAATTTTTTAATGGATATCAAAGACATTACTATCAACACACTTGTAAATTTTCCACCAAACTTGAATTTTAATGAGTTAGTAAAAGATTTTGTAGTGAGAAATAACATGATATGGTTAAAAGGCTTTAAAACCTTCACGAAAATGGAGTTGACAATATCCATCACAAACCTGCACTTTTGCTAGCTTCCTCCTTGTCATGTTTGGGTACCTATGTATGGGATATGTACCTATACTTATGATAATTCAACCATATTGATCTTATACAAGGGACATAGAGTACCAAAAAGAGTTTCAAATGTTTAAAATATATGGGTTGTCTCATTGATGAAGAGGGGTATTATTTCATCAGCAGGAAAAGGATCATTGACAAGAGAATAAAAAGATCCACAAAATGGGCATGTCTCCTTAATGAGATAATATTGGTTAGGTTTCTTTGTGTGAAAGGTAGGCTAAGGACCAATTGGTAGGACATGCTTCACTGATAGGACAACTGAAGGTCTATTCAAATTTCTATATCTCCCCAATGAGTAGTGATGGAGCCCCAAATTCACGATATTAAGGCACACAAACAACTTGAAAAAATTCCAAAACATGTGATCTCAGGGAATACAATGGTTACCAGGTGAGTTTGAGATAAACTCATTGAAGATAACTTCAAGACAAATACATGATAGTAGAAGTGGAGGTGAGTTTTCAAACTTGAATAGTATCCTCCTTGCCTGTGTGTGCTGCTTTAATTTTTAGATGGGATATGGACATCCATGAAATATTTGTGGTGTTTTGTCAGAGACAACAATTGGAAATTCTCTATATGCATAAAAATCACAAAGAAATTAATGCAACCTGCTAACCACTCACATGTATACAAAAGAAATGTTCAGAAAAATTTCTAAAGACATCCCAAGAAATGTGTCTTTGAATACATATATGTGACTTTGGAATTCACAGATAAGGAATGAAATGTTGGTATTAAGGAACACTAAGAGGGGGGTGAACTATTGTTCTTTAATTTTTAACCTTACTAATCTGATTCTTTAACCTCATGCCACATGCTAAGAAAACTAAAATGAATCAACATAAAATTAACATCCACAACATCATAAAAACATGAGTTATATCATGGAAACCCAGTTAAGAGAAAAACCATGGTGGAGATGAAACCCACAAATAAAATACTTAGTAGAAGTATTAACCATGTTAAAGGTTTATGTTCAAAAGGGGAATGTACATCATGCACTCAGGGTCACTACCTTGAATAATTGTATAATTGTTTTTTTCATACTAGATCATCAACCTCAAACTCAAAAAAAAATCATCAAATTGATCTTATAGGATCGCATAAGGATCTACTATACTTTATCACTATTCTTCACTGTTAACCCAAAATTTGATACATATAACCTCATAACTCTATCAAATGAGAATATCAAGTGTTGCGAAGATGTAATATGGTAGAGTATACCTTCATTATTATTCCCCTAGGTCCACACCCCAAAATTCTATACTGGGTATCCATACCAAATCTTTTCCTGTAATCTATCAAGTGCCCTATTTCTATTATACTTAGCCAAATATGCCTTCAATTTTTTTATATGATTAAAAAAACTATAGAAAACATTTTGAATGCATATTGTTTCTATAAATGACAACATCTAAACCATTAAGAGTAGTGTCTCTTGTTAACAATCTTCCCCTTTGGCAATGATGGAAACACTTAGTGAAAAATGACTAAGTGTAAAAAATGCCAAAATTATTAACTTCTCAAAATCCATAACTCATATGCTCCTCTTGAGATGAATATCCATTTTTTACTAGATGTATCTCCCCCTTTGAAATCAATGATAAAGGTAGGGGTCCACAAGAAAAAAATCCTACCCAAAATTCCTATATATGTTGCATATATACAAGTAACCCTATCATACTTACAAAATCTTGAAGACATCAGAAAAAGTGTTTTGTAAGGCACTAAAATCCTTATCCCAAATCTTCTTCCTACTCTCAACAATTTGTATCTGTCTAAAAAATACATAGGAAAGCTTCTCTGCCAATTGTAGATCAGATGCATCTGATGAACCATATGCCCCTTCTACCTCTTTCAAACGAATGAAAAAAGTGTTCATCTTAGGAGAAATTAAGCTTTGAAGCTAACATATGCCCACATAAATTATTCATTTTTTGTGATAAAACTTATAATATTTTAATTCAAACAAATTACTTGTTCTTTATAACTAGATATTGAAATTGTCAAGGGATGAAATAATGTAGACAATTCTGATAAATTATTCTCACTATCCTTGATTAGATTCTCTAATTAATCAACACATTTAGGATAGGATATGTAAAATTTATACACCTTTCCTCTTTCTGATAAAGCATCTTTGATATTTTTCATTGAAAATCCAAAGAATATTCTATAATTTGCATTCAAAACACATAATTGATTGTATTTCTTCTCATTAAAATCATCTTTTTTTGATGAATAGTTCCTTTCCATTAATAAATTTCAAAGTTACATATTCACAAAAAAGGGGCCGGGGGATAATTAAAATCATCTTTTACTTTGATCATAGAAGATTTTTCTAAAGATTCAAAATGTGTACTTACAACATTGATTATAACCTATAAATGGTTAGATGGAGTATCATTTTGATCTGTCACATGTGTAGGCATATTATTTTGCAACACATGAAATACAAGGCTCAAAAGTTCATTTTCCTTGATGTTTGTCTTTAATATTTCTTTCCTTTCCTTCTCTTGTTCCACTAATTCTAGCTTCATCATCTGAATAGGACTAAGATTTTCAAGACTGGTTGAACCTTTGATTAGTTTTGCATCATCCAATTCCATCTTGTCTTCATCTAAGATCTCCTTCACTGGCTCAACAGTGTCTCTTGCCTCAATTGTTGTTTCAGTTATCTTCTCTTCTATCACCTTTTCAACCTCAACCTCAATTTAAAGTGATTGTTATACAACTATAACCTTCTAACTTTAATTCTCTCCATATTTCTTCTTTTCCTCACCATCTATCTTATCCCATTCACCATTTTCATTCTCACCTTCAACATCAACCATAGGAGCAACTGAAATGCTAAAAAGAACTTTGGAGATATATATACACATCAGGAACTTAATATACTATAGTAATACTACTTTTCAATTGCTCAATGTTTAGGACATTAGTGTCATAAATATCATTATCATATTTTTCAAAAAATTCAAAATTATTATCTAACAAGATCTTCTTCAAGATCTTCTTTGCATCATGTATAACTTCATCTATTTTTCCATTCATCAGTTTATTGATTGTTGTTTTGCTTCTGAATTGTTTCTTTACCTTAAAAATATTTTCCATCTCATCCACAAAAATAATAGTAAAAAAACTAATTAATAGTTTTGATATAATCCTCTTCTCTTCAAATTGTGCATTCACTCTTCTTATTTAAAAAATATCAAACAATTATTTAGGAATATCTAACATAATATCCACAAGTTATCTATTATCCTTATTCAAATTTATAGAATTTTTTCTTCTTCAAAAGTCCTCTTATCATTATCATCAAACTTATCAAAATATTTATTAATTAGCCCCAAATTTCCATGTAATGTTAACTTCATTGCAACATTGTTTACTGACATAGAAGGTTTACTAGTGTAAAGTTTCATCTTTTTACTTACTTGATCTTCACTAGATGATTTTTCCTTGATAACTATAGTTTCTTTGGAGCCATCTAATGAGAAATATTTCACTACATCATTAGGATCAATGACCTCTTCGTATTCTTCAAATGCCTAATATTTTCTTGTACTATTTTCTTTCACTCTCTTGCCTTCTTTACCAGATGGTTTGTCTTGTGTGTGCTTCTTTGAACCAAATTTCTTTGATGTACTAGTAATATTGGGTGATCCCACAATAGTGGGTTACACTTTTTTGGAGGAAGAAATTCCTCACGAATCCGCGAGGTGGGAGGATTTAGTCAAGTACTTTCGATAGAAAGTACCTGATTGTTTCGATCGAAACATTAATAGTTTCGATTGAAACTACCATTTTTGCTTAGTTTCTATCGAAACTAACCTAGTTTCGATCGAAACTAAGTTAGTTTCGATCGAAACTAATTTAGTTTCTATCGAACCTAATTTAGTAAAGATTTAGTGGGATTTTGACCCATATGCATGTTAAATGAAGAAAGTACTTTCGATAGAAAGTACTTTCGATCGAAACTAATTAGTTTTGATCGAAAGTACTTTCTATCGAAAGTACTTTCTATCGAAACCCCCAAAATTAAGGCTATCTACAAAGGCTAACAAAAATCTATAGTTTTCATGGCTTCGGGGCTCAAGCGCGGGGCTCAAATGAAAGAATAGGGACACCTCCTTTTGCATCGCACAAGTACTCTGAACGAGCTTTCTAACGAATATAGATTTGACAAATTTT